>OMKN01043536.1:0-10325 GCA_900302345.1 Melanonus zugmayeri | reverse complement strand
GCTGCACCGTATACTATGCGGCATGCTTTGCCTTCACTCTCGTCTCCACCAGTTACATAAGGTTACTACCTTAGGAATGGATGGCTGGATATACTGGAATCCCTCTATACATGCAAATAGAGGGCTTATCCCGGAAGAAAAGGGTTGAAGAAGCAGAAAGCCGACAGCCACACTTGCAAACGTAGAGCCGTTAATTCACGGTTGAGCAATGTCGGGATTTGTAGGATTGTCACTGTTATATTCCGTCTTTCGTTATAAAACTGGTTTCCTGGATTTAGGGCGTTGTGGAAGTACATTAAAAACACACAATTCAAAAGCAATTCCAAGAGGAAGCTGAGCCATGACATTAGCATTAAGAGGAGACCAAAAGCCCGGGGTTGTCTGGCTGATTCCCTGTTCGCTAATTGCTGCACTCGTACAGAGCTTTTGTCAGGCAAATACCTCAATCAGTTCATCCAGAGAGAACATATTACTCTTATTCATCTTATTACTCATTTGTTTCTATCATTATTTCGTCCCTGTTAGTAGAAATCAGTAATTCCCGCATGACTTGCGCAAATAGCTATGGATTAAATAGTTGTCTGCTTTTTTAGGCGTATTTCATCATTGGCTTTACTGCTTTACTCTGTCTTTTTGCTGCTTATCCATATCTGCTGCCTTCAAGCATCCCTTTGAAGCGGCAGTCATGGGGGGTAGTTTAATGAGCCCTTTCTGTTTCTCCTCGCCTCCAATGGCATTCAAGTTGCTCAAATTACACCCAGTGGGTGTAAACGAATATTGTGTACAGTGTGTATGTCTGTGTAGCAAAATAAAGTTCTGCATACTGGGTCCACCCTCCCATGAACCAGACCTGGGAAAAGGTTTATACCCATGAACCAGTTGCTTGAAGACAACATTAGGGGCCCAGAATGCGGAGAATATGTGTAGGCCAGCGATTCCCAACCTGTGGGCTGCGGCCCTCTGGTGGGCCACGATGGTACTGCAAGTGGGCCGCCAAAATCATTTGCAAAACATCATGATTTTCATGACAAAATGTAATTCTAAAAAATAAATGCTGTTTTTAAATGTTTAAAACGAACTTTTAAAAGGTTTAATAACTAATTTCATCGATTTTTTGGTGATAGGAACTTATCTAATTTGCCCCGCATTGCCGCCGCCAGCCGGACCACAATCATAATGTTTTGTGTCTATTTCTGCTAAAATCACATCCATGGCTAAAACGTGCTTTAAGAACGTATTATTTGGCGTCCTTATTATTTATGGTGGGCCGCACATTTTTTTTTTGTTTCAAGTGCGCCATGAGTTGAAAAAGGTTGGGAACAGCTGGTGTAGGGAAAGACTGTTGCCTGATCCCCCATGCGGGACCCAATTATGTTTGTTCACTACAAATGTGTTCCTCGTTGCTTCATATTTTACAGGCAGATGGTCCTGGGTGGGTACTGCAGTAGAGGTGGGAGTCATCGCTCAGCATTGTGAGACTTGGATTCTGTAGGTCAGCGATGGAAAATGTTACAGATGAGGTTGTGTCAATAGACCTTATTCACCTGCAGTGGTGATTATTCTCAATTCCCCCACCAGGTAGCATTTAGAATGAATGCATTTGGAGGAGGGAACCAAACATATTAGCTTGCTGACAGAAAGGCTGATAGATAGTAACATGTTCAAAATAATATAAAAGAATATTTTGACAGTGGAGCAGATATAAAGCCTGAAGTCAGATTTGCTTTTGGTGGAGATCTCATTTTTATGGCTCACTTGTCCAAAAGGGAAGTGTTATTTTGAAAGAAAATTTTTTGCATTTTGATCCATAGGTTCATTTGTTGCAGTTGAAACCATGGTTACTGTATATAGTGGTAGAGGGACATCTCAACATGTCTCACTGAGTTGAGACCATTTCACTGTGATGCTGCAACTCTCCTCCAGACAGTGATCATCATGCGCACAATTCAGTTTGACTCTATTTTAACATTAGTAGCAGTCACGTTATTAATAACTCATGAAAGGTTCGTAATCAGTACTGTACTGAGTGAGCTTTGAAACTTCTCAAGACTATCAACTGTAGCGCTGTGCACAGCATTTGTGTGATTATGCTAAACTTTTTGGAAGTGTTTGACAAAAATGCACTTGTTGTCATAGGGCTGTGACCCAACTAAACTAGATATTGACAAAAAGCAATAGAGGCCTGTGCAGTGTGTTTGTGGTTGGTGTCTGATTTAAGCAGCCTCACCTGAGGCCCGAGTCAGACTGATTAAACTCTAGGGTTGGGTGAGGCTGCACACCTGTGGTGCATCCAGTAATCAAGGCCCACAGGTTAAACCAGCCGTCACCACACCCAGGACAGAGTGCTAACATGTCAGCAAGATACCACCTGCTCTGGCAACCAATCCATTTGTTCATCTTTGCAATAAACCGGTTTTCAACATCCACCCATGTCCTGTCCTCCAGAGGAGCCCTGAAAAAGCCACTGGAAGTGGCAGGTAGCAAGGGACATTGCTACAAGGCCTTCGGGGCAAGTCTTTGTTTTTGTCCCAGCTCATCCTAACTCATATCCAAGAATGGGGGGAAAAGTGTAGAGGAATGATGTAGCCGTGTGTGTGTGTGTGTGTGTGTGTGTGTGTGACAAACAAAACAAACAAAAAAAATACTTCCAGTTTTTCCCCAAGAAGAGGAGAAGAGAATCCCTGAGGGGGTTTTTGGGGTCACCCAGCCAATGACATGATGACTCAGCCTCCACACAATAGCATCAGTGAAAGCAGAAGTGTTGCCTGGGTGAAGGATTATGGGTTTAATTATATTATATTATTATATTATATTCATGTTTAGATGATGACAGGGTGGTGGGGTCCTTGGATTATGCTGTGTTTATATTTGTTAAATAGGCTACAGATTGACAAACAATAGCATTCATTGCAATGGATCATGCTTTTGTTTTGTCATTTTCATAATGTTCTGAAATTTCATAAAAATGTATTTATCCTGCTCATAAATATCAACTGTCTAACATATTTTTAGTGGCATAGACTTCCACTGCAGAAATAGAAACAAACCCATGAGCAGGAACAGTTCTTTGCTCACGGAAATCTGCTTTGTGACCAATTAAGCGTCATGTTTTAGGAAAAATGCATGATATTAGGAATGTTGGCAAGAAGGAAAACATAAAAATGACGCATGCCCTTTGTTCCTTAGACTCGGGAGCGCCCTCCTCGTGCATTCAATACTCGTATACTACTCGTATACTATTATGCTATTTTTTTCCCCATGACATAATTTTCTGTTTACGTGGCTGCGACAGCGCTCCCCGCACTCTGCCCTGCGCGTCACCATCGCTGATGGCAGAGATGGCCTCTTAATAAGACTTTTCTTTTTAAGTCTCCCACACAGTCCCGAGGGTCCTGTCAGGGCTCTCAGCGTTTATCACTGACAGTTCCCCCACCCCCACCCTGGAGATAACCGGCAGGGAAGGGAGCACAGTGTTGGGTGGGTGATTCAGCTAGCGTCTGTACTCCTGTTCAAAGACATCCTTGTCAAAGTCAGCCAGTATCAGAGCCATGAAACGTGCCACCAAATTAAAACAAATACAAATCACCAAATGAATGCTTAGGGAGATTAACCCTAACCAGAAATAAACAGGCACTATTTGAGAATAGGAATATATTGTGATCACCAGTTGGTTGAGAGATATTAGCGGTGCCTAGCTGAGTTAAATAGATCACCCGTCGTTAGAACTATTGCTAAAAATACACCAAACGCCAACACTGCTTTGCAATTTACAATTTACTTGGGATATTTCAAATGATATATAGATTATTCACCTGTTAGATCAAATGTTACTGTTTTGAATAATACATTTTAAAAAATGACAAAATTGCTAGCATTGCTATAGTATTTGAACTCCGACGTCAAGCAAGCTTTGTGCGCTCTCGTAGAGATAGATGCTAATAATAACCTAGTCTCACGATATCAGACGATTGGAGATCTCGAGAGTTTTCGCCTCGCCTACCAAACATCTGGGGACTTCTAAATGCAAAATCGTTGTTTGGACAGTGGCGAGAACAGCCGCTAGCAAACCACGCCCCTTACATTTACGTCATGAACACGCCTTCCCGGAAACATTGCTCTCCCCCCTTTCTCCTCCGTAGTGAAACAAACTGGAGATATAGCGAATCATTCTGTTAACACGGGGAGAGCTTTTTAAAACATTACAGAGAACAAAAGTTAAGGTTTGTTTTTTATCGATTAAAAATTATTCGCAAACACGACACACATCAACAAACTTCAACAGAGTTTTGTTCGGTGAATGCGCCTGCGCCATCCTACAAGTCACGTGTTGCTGGTAGGACAGTGTTTACAAGCACACAACCTCTGCATGGCCCCGCCCTATGAAGCTCCGCCCTAAACACTTTGGATTGGCTCTGCAATGCAGGGTTTTTTTTAAACTCTCTAAATGTTTCCGCCCATTTGTAGTGATGAAAGCTGGAGGAATGTCTTCAGTCTCTAGTTGAGCGAAGCGTCTAATAATAACCACTCTCAGCCATAGATAGATAGCAAACCAGAAGTGGACCAATCAAACATTAGCTACTAAGTGCACTGAACTCAGACAAACAACTTTGACACAGTCCATTTAAAACCATTGAAAAATAAAAAAAATAAAGAAGTGCAAGCGGTGGATAAGGCTTTGTGGACGACACTAATTGACTTTTGCACTTTGTTGGCTGCTTTCCACATATTGGTCAGCTATTTAATAAAGTATAATAATAGTATTATCATAATAAGCTTTATTTATAAAGTGCTTTTCAAGCTTACACAATGTTCTTTCCAGATACAAAAATAAATGATACAGTTAAATAAATGGCATACATAAAACAATAGAGAACAAGGTTTTTTTATCATCATTTCAGAGTTAGTGGTGCTACGTTAGAGTGCTATCATTCAATAGGCCTACCATAAAACCGTGCAATATTATGAATCTACAAACTGCAAATAAAAGTCATAGTTTGAGCAATATACTGTAACTATAACACAATACATACAATAGTAAGAGGAAAAAAATATATAAAACAATAAACTGATAGAATAGATCTATAAGAACTTCTGAATAAATACAATAAATAAATGGTGGTTGGTGGTTTTGATAAAATGAGGCTAAAATAGTAAATACATCAATGATACCGACATGTTTAGGGAACCAGAACCACCAAGAGCTGGTTTTTATCACTGAGGTGTAACAGGGTGAACACAGGTGCATCTCATGACATTAATTATGGGTACTGGCATGAGTATACACAGCCATAATTAACTTAATGAACTACACCTCCTACTGTTACACTCTGATGAAGGCCTGTACATTTTTAACTATTTTGTGTAGTGTATTTATCGGCGCTATGTTCTCGTGTTGTGGTTGATAATGGTTGATAATATTACAGAGTAGAACTATACTGGTGGCGCTGTGAGTAAACCAATTAGAGTGACCAACATTGGGAATTGTGACCAGCCGTTATAGATACACAATTAGTATCTAATTAATTGTAAGTCGTGAAACTGAACTATTCAATTATATAACCCATACCCATATATGAATAAATACCTTTCTTATTTCAACCAAGAGTTTTTCTCTGCCATTCATTCTATGAGAGCCTGAGGTAACTTTGTGTCTCCATTTTGACCTTGACAAAAACAGCCCAAAGGGAGGTTAGCAGAGTGACCCTAAAGTGTTGAAAGCAATGAGGAAGGTCTGAAACCAAAGAAGGACACACACAAACCATACACGCACGCACGCACGCACACGTGCACACACACGCACATGCTCACACAGACACTCATGCACACAATGAATGAGTGTCTGGTTCAATGCTGGTTCGAGCTGGCTGTCGCCTTGCATGGTTGACACACGTCGTCGGCGTATGAGCGTGTGTATGAACAGGTGAATGTGAGGCACTAATTGTAAAGCGCTTTTAGTGGCCACTGTATAAATGCAATCCATACACGCTCGCTGCATGACGTCTGCTCGCTCAGACAAATGCTGTTAAATAAGAGTTAGAGACAGTGGTGGGAGAAGGCGAGGCGTGACGAATCAGCAGTCGTGACACGTACAGAAAGAGCTAGGAGCACACTGGAAACAGCCCCAATCTCGAACACTGTGCTGCTACACCAAAGACCACTCAGACCCCCAAACACACTACTATATATGCTATTATATATATGCTACTTAACAAACATGCTAACTGTCACCATTATTCGATTCCCGATGTGACACACAAGTGCACACTCACAACACAAGCCTCGTTTCTGTCGGGAAGCGTCCCCATCCACATCATATACATGTGATTATGTATATCCATGTCATGTTGAATAGCCGGCATGCAGCCATGAATAAAACAAGAACAATCTCCCCCCTGTTCAATATGTACGACATTCATATGTTTCTAAAGAAGAGTATTCTGGAAGCAGCACACTGCAGAGTTAATGCAGAGGATTGGAGGGTCTCAAGACATTTCCAATCATCAAGTTAACTTCTTTAGCCCGCTCATAACAGATAATGTTACACCATAATACACCTTTCTGTTCTGATATTTTATACTGCATGTTACAGAAACTCCTTGGCTGTTAAGAATATTACAGTAAAAAAGAGCAAGGATATATTATCCACTGAGTGTTCATCTCCTGATCTTTTGAACAATGTAATGTAATATCGCGAGGCCATCGGCTCGATCGGCTCTTTGGCTCGAAACGGGCCTGAGATCTGGCCCGAGATCTGGCCCGTTTCAACCGGGAATACGTCACACTAAGACAGATCTATGCTCTAGGATTGCTGCTTCTGCTCGACTTTAATCAGAACAACAAGCGTCAATTATAATTGCTGATTGCAGCTTTAACTCCAATCCTTGCTACAAAACAATGCAATTTTTCTCCGATGGGTGTTAAAGGTTAGGCTATATTAAAGGGTAAGTTTACCTGTCAAAAATAAATATATACAATTTACAAGAATGTGTTGTTGCTTTGTTGGATGGAACGGGCATGTCAGAGAAGTGCTCAAATGCTCCTGTTGTTGCTCAACGGTGGACTACAGCAGACATCAGACTGTGAGCTGTCTCCTGCCTGAGGCGATTGTCATTGTCTTTGTGGTGATTTTAGTGGCGTAACCACTAAGGGTCCACTAACTCGCCGCCACACTCGCCCCGGGACACATCAAGGAGAGTTTTTCTATTCGCAGCTTTTGCTGCATGAGTGACAGCAGTGCAGCTCTGCCAGCGTGCCCACTGACTGCTCTGCTGGAAAATAACAGTATGAAATGCTCTCTCTCTCTCTCTGTCTCTCTCTCTTTCTCTCTCTGAATAAACAGCAACACTGGAGAAATATTGCGGCAACTGTCACTTTGCCTGCCACACACGTAGGCTACACATGCGCTGACATTGGTGCAAGAGCGACGAAGAGACGAAGGCGTTTGGTGTTACATAGCCTAGCGGGGGGGGAGGGGGGTAACCTCAACACGACGGTGGTGTGTTAAACCCAGCTGGAGTCTCATCATCTTTTGCGGTTTTAATCCACAACATAACCAGACAACCGCATCCATCCACACTATTATCGGCTCCCTGCTACTTATGTTTGCAGTCACTCAAAGTTGCTTTTCGATCCAGCTTGTGTCTCCTAAATGACTCATGTGTCACTGCTTTTTAATCACCCAGTTTTTTTTACTTCACTGAATAATTGGAACCAGTTGGAACAATAATAATATATATAATAATAATATATATAATAATATATATAATATATCATAATAATATCATAATAATGCATTGGTATAACCTGACGATCATTCCACACAATGTGCTGGTTTACCCTATGTAGTTCTGTAGTAGTACTAGTAGTATAGTACTATAGTAGCACTATATTTGTATTATATGTATTATTATATGTATGTAGGTAAAACTCTAAGATGTAGATTTTAAAAAGTATTTTTCAAGAGACACCTGAATACATTTAGGTTTCATACAAACAAAACACACAAATATCAAACATTTGAACAGACAGTTGTGGGATTGCATAGATAACGAATTAGACACAGAGACAAGTACCAATACTTCCACGTTCTAAGTCCTTTAAGATTGAACCTATGCATCATATGAAATCAGTTCTGGCAATTTTAAGTCCTTCAGGAGGGCGTTCCAGGCAAAGCGGGCAGCGTATTTAAAAGCTTTTTTCCCAGCTCAGTGTGAACACAGGGAACAGACAACTGCAGAACATCTTGCAAGCGTAGGCTATCATGGCCTTGGCTTCTGAGGAGATGTGTACACAAGTAAGTAGGGGCCAGCCCAAGGAGAGTTTTATAGATAAAACTCAACCAATGGATACACCTGCATACATACAGAACCATAGTAGCACTGTAGTAGCACCATAGTAGCACCATAGTAGCACCGTAGTAGCACTATAGTAGCACCATAGTAGCACCATAGTAGCGGAATAGTCGAAAACCCTATTCTACTGAAACTGCTGTTCTGAGGGTTTCTAACAATGTCCTCTGATGCGATTGGACGGCAGAACATTCTTTACTGCTCAATGCTGATAAGACGGAGGTTCTGGTTGTTGCCCCATGATCATGCAAAGTATTGGGTCTCTGCTGCCAACTGCAACCTGCGTAATTTAGGGATAATATTTGATCAATCCACATCATTTGACACCCGTGTTATAAGCAGCTGACCAAATCTTGTTTTTTCCACTTAAAAAATATTAGTAAACTGCTGAACTAGAGATGCTTATCCTTGCTTTTATCTCATCCCGCATTGACTACTGTAACACACTTTTTTCCTCACTTAGTAGGTCTGCCCTTGATCGCCTGCAGGCAATCCAGAATGCTGCTGCACGACTACTCACTAGGTCACATAGACAGACTCATATTACTCATCAGCTCATCAACATGTTGAATTTGCTGTCTGTCCCACGCACTCGTCTTGAGACCTATGGTGATCAAACTTTCCAGGCCATAGCGCCTCATTTATGCAATGGATCACCTAAGCAGCACCTAATTTATGAATCTGTGGATTATTTTAAAAGTTTTTACTATGTATTGTGTTTCTAGTTTTGCACTTTTGAAACACATGGCTCAGGTGGTCACTTCATCTTCTATGATTTATTTCTTCTGTATTGTATAATGCCCCTGTAAAGCACTTTGGAACATAGGTCTGTGAAAAGGGCTTTATCAGCGGAATATATTATATTATATTATCAGTGGAATATATTATGATATTATTATATTATCAGCAGAATATATTATATTATATTATCAGTGGAATATATTATGATATTATTATATTCTCAGTGGAATACATTATATTATTATATGGAATACATTATGACATATATATCATATTATTATTATTATCATATTATTTTATTTTGTATCTTATTTTATTTTCATATTTTTGTATATATATATTCTCTATTATAAGCACACTTAAGGAGCCAGCAAAGAAGCATTTCACTGCACATTGTACATGTATGATGGAGTATGTGACTAATAAACTTTGATTTGATTTTATTGTCAGTAGATTGGTGTCTGACAGACACCAATGAGCTGACAGTCAAGTCAAGTCAATTTCCCCTTCATGTTAATGTTCCATGTCCTCAGGTTCACAAACTACATCCTCAACAGTGTGTTTCATACTGGTTCAACATATATGGGTGGTTTGCTAATGATCACAACCGAGATGTACAGCTCTGCTCAATGCAAAAACATGGCATGGTTTTCACTTTCAAAATCTGACCATCTCTGTGGTATTTCACCATTGTATTTATTATTATTAAGTGTGACTCAGTCTTACCATTAAAAAGCACCTCCAGAATGCTTTCAGGGGGGAAGATATATAATATAATCCCTAAATCACATTTGTTTTCTGCCAAGGTAATTCTGCATCCTCAGCCATGAAACCACGCACCATTGGCAGCTGCTGTCCCATCATTGTAACTCTACATCCTATCACATAAAAGGTGTCATTGTCTTCCCTTAAATATTACAGGATAATAAAATATGTATTCAATTACACCCCCTCCACCTTCTACACTCCCTCCACCCACACACACACACACACACACTTTCCAGGAACAGAGTGATACTCTGGGTGGAACAAAGCAATAGCTCCCCTAACGTTACAACTGCCTGACACTTCTTAATTGTAAGTGAGTTGCATGGCGACAGTAAACAGTAGAGCAGCATAGAGAGACTACTGAAATAAACACACTTTGCACAACCTCCATATAGAGTTTGGGTTTCTGCGGTGTTACACCTTAGTGTCACTACCGGTAGCTCAGAACATTGTGATGGGGAATAACAC
>OMKN01043530.1:0-12578 GCA_900302345.1 Melanonus zugmayeri | reverse complement strand
GGGGGGGGGGGGTGGCTAACAAAGAATGAGCTCCAGTAGCCCCACATCAGTGACTTCCATCATCATCACTGCCTTTAAACACACCATCGTGAGACACAAGACAACGTGACAACGTTTAGACTCGGTTCGTACTATCACACAGACGTCTCACTTCTCGGAAAACTCTAGTAGCCGCTTTTGACCCCCGGTTTCCTGTGAGATTCCCACAGCGTTATCGGACGTATGAGAGGACAACACAGCCTTTTGTATCCCCCCCCACCAGTCCCATCCGAGCTCTTGTTTTAGGAGAATGAGCTTATAGTGACAAACGGCTCTCAAAGATGCTTTGTGTACATTTTGTACTATTAACATCTTTGGGTGTTATTTTTTTCATTCTCATGGGGTTTGGTGACTCTTCATTGGGATGGTGCCACCTAAATACTGAATGATTATAATGTGGCCTCATTATCGAACATCTTTGGCAATTATAGTGGTTAGTTATAGTTATCACACTTTTCAGAAATAGTAATAGGATTTATCCATTCAGGAACATATGGGAGTCCCCTAGTCCCCTGTTTAATAAAAGTGACACTATTGCTATGCAACCTGAGTGTGCAAAAGATATGAATTGAATCATCTCAGAGAATGCATTCAGAGCTATCTACCATCTACATTTCATTAATATACAGCAATATATTCAGATCATTTGAGTTTTCAATTAATGAATTATTCATTAATATTAACAGCAATGTGGTACTACATTCAGAGTGGTACTACATTCAGAGTGGTACTACATTCAGAGCTCCATCGTGCTTTTGGACAAGATGTACAGTAAATGGCTCTTTCAGGATATGATTGGCGATGGTGTAAGTGACTGCTGCTTACTTTTAAAGAAGATGAGATATTAACAATGTTAATATCTCATCAATTACTACAACTTAGCATGTGGTTGGTGAGTACAAAGGAAGCAATATCAAAACAATGGCAGAATAATGATCAATGATACTGACTGTACTGTGTATTATAGTGCAACAACAGCAGAGAGGACTGGAATGTTGCTTAGCTTGAAGGCAAACATTTAGCTGCAGGCATGCTGCCTTGGTTGATTGAGCGATTGTTGAAAACACATTGTGCACAGACTAGGCTACCATGTACACTAAATGTCTATCAAAGTATACTGGGCTTTTGGATAACTTTACTACCCCTTGGCAGCCATCGTATCTGGCCTTTTGCATATTCGTCTGGGTTTGTAGGGCAAGGCTAGCAACTGAGTTGGATTAGCATGAGAGGGGTGGGGGTAGCTGTAATTATGCTGTAGGTTTATGAGCTTTCAACAAGCTCCTCACATATCAAACATTACCTTGCTTCTTCTAGTTGTGTATACATAAAGGGACTTAATGAATGACAAAGTGAATTGTTGCCAAGTTACTTTGAAACGTATTCCTGCCATGTTGCTGTGAGACAAAATGTATTTTGTTTTATTTGCCAAATACAGGTATTTTGTCAATGCAGGTCTAATATGTAGCGTTTGACTTGAATAGGATCTTAAGTAAGCCATTTTATGTTATGTATGGTATATTTTCCCTTAATTGCTTTCATACAGAGCCTTATAAGTTATGAAAGCTATGGTCCAGTGATGAAACATTACTGTACAGTATAACGGTACTGTTGGAGTGGACGAAGAGAAGTTCATGATTCTTTTGTCGTGAATTTCGTTCAACTACATAGTTGATGTAACCTAAATGTAAAATGTTTAATCGTCAATCTTTGACCAACCTTTCATCATTTTACGTTTACAGTGCTACCTGATAGGGTGGTCCAACCTTGTTCACTTATTACCAAATGTTCCCATTCTGATGTTGATGATTGATGCCAGTCGTTCTGTTCTACACCATTGTGAAAATGGGTTTGGGTTTTAGTCTTGTTAAAGGCAGAAGTTAAAAACCAGTTTTTTCTCGCTCTTTCTCGCTCTTGCTCTCTCTCTCTGTCTCTGTGTGTGTGTGTGCGCAGTAGAGGTTGTGATCTATGGGGTGAATTATTTAGAAATGCCTCGTAGCTCGTAGGGTTAAACGAGAGATTGTTTGAGAGTTGTTATTAAGTGGTTGTCCATCAGATAGCCTTCAGTGGTTATTTTGAACTGGAACTACCCAGTATTTTCTCTTATAGTAGCAGTTGGGGGTTTGAAGAGGGTTTGTGAGTTCACACCACCTGCCTGGAGTTGAAGAAGTAAAAGGTTCTTGTCGAACAGTCCACCGGGCTTTTGAAGGCTATTTTCCTCGTGCCCTTTCTCACATCACCGTCTCATTTCATATTCTGTCTATCTCCACTTTACCATTCCAACAATATTGTGCAGAACTAATCCAACCTCTACTTTTGTATTCCACCCTTTCACTTTCACTCCCCTCTACTCTTTACCTTGCATACATCTGCTGATCTCTTGTATCTCCATCTCATCTCTACCACTTCACCTCAAACCTCTCTGCCTCTCTGCTAATCCCCGGTCTCTGCAGGTGGTGCGACTGTGCCAGAACCCCAAGCTGGCTCTGAAGAACAGCCCGCCGTACATCCTGGACCTGCTGCCAGACACCTATCAGCACCTGCGCGCCATCCTCTCCCGCTACGAGGGCAAGATGGAGACGCTGGGGGACAACGAGTACTTCCGCGTTTTCATGGAAAACCTGACCAAGAAGACCAAGCAGACCATCAGCCTGTTTAAAGATGGGAAGGAGCGGATGTACGAAGAGAACTCGCAGCCCCGGTGAGCAAACGCATGCAACAATATGAAGTAGTAGTAGTAGTAGTAGTACTAGTGGAGCTTTGGAGAAATGGACCTGCTATTATTCTCAGGATTGAAATGCTTTGCACACAAATGTGGGTACAAGACGTGTGTCAGTTAACAGTTGCATTAAAGGGCAGGGTGGTTTTGCCCACGTCACAGTGGAGCGACATTGTGGTTTGTGTTCAGCTGCTTGTCTTTCACGTCGTCTACAGCTCATCCTCCTTCTTGCCCCTAAATCGTTTTTTTTTCTGTCACCATCCAGTGTAATGCAGTCAAGCTTTCCTTCCTTGGATATCTTGCAATTTTTGCTTTTCTAACTCTGTTAGCAAAGCTTTAGTCTAAGAGCAAGTCATGTTATCACTTCTTTTTTCTTGTCTTTTTTTTAAAGAAAAAACAAAATGAGGTGTGAAAATGAGGGACTCTTCCCCTTTTGCAGAAACCTTGTGGCTACTTTGCTACATAGTGATGCTGTGTTGCAATGGCTGGCGGTTGGCCATGCAAGTAATGCATGTATGTAACGGAAAGATTCACTTACATGCAGTAAGCTTACATGCAGTTTTACACCTAGAAAACATCTGTTCTGCTCATTATGTCAAGACCTTAAACAATAAATCTGAACGTGCCCCTGAGCAGGTAACTCAACTCTCAATGGCCCTTAGCGCTCCCTGTATGCCAACAGTAGAGGACTTGTTTCACAGTACGGCTCATGTCCACGTCTGAAGGAATAAGAAACAAGCGCGTTGGATGGTCAGGTGAATCTGGCTGAAAGATGCACAAGATATTGAACTGAATACGAGATTTCAAGACTTCTGGCAATAAAGTTTCTGTTCTTTCCACTGTTATTCCTGGATGGCTGACTCGTGAATTGGCAGGATTGATATAAATGAGTCAAAGATGAACCTAGATTAAAAATAGATTCTCAAGGTTAAAGTCTGTATCTAGTTGTTCCCATCGAAAAACTCAGGGTCGAGCGAGCAGCACTGTTGAGACCTACCGGTGTCAACAGCCAGCGAGCGGAAATTAAGCTTTGTCTGGTTTCAGGTGCTTCGAGACTATTGTTTCAGACGTCATTAAAGGGATATGGAAGTGAGCTGGGTTGAAACCCTCTAGTTGCTGAAAAAGTACGGGTTTAAGGAGAGTTTCTCATGTGCATACGTACTGATAAAACATCACTGAACTGCACATTCCCCTGCTTTGCTGCCAAATTGGTTTCCGGGATTATGTAGTCACAGCACTAGCTTTAGAATTAGTGACAGCAATGTTAATGTGGGTTACATAAAGGCCTATATATGGCTCTATGAATTACATTTTAACTTAAAAGAAATAGGCCTATGTAATGGTAACTAAAGTCACATTTAGATACGAGTAGACTGATCCGCGGCTACTTTGCACTCTAACCTGCTACACTGCTCGACAGCCATAGTAGGCCTGTCAATCATGTGCACCCTTTATCTTCCAGTGTTGGTTGTGAGCAAAAGGAAATGGAGGCCCTCAGCTGTGTTGCATGTGTTCTCTATTTAGAAACACATTTTCCATAATTGTTGTTAATGTCAGACATGAATAAGGGAGGGATACCCTGAAGGTGGATCATTTGTGTAGTGTCATGAATATGAACATGTTTAATGTTCATATTCATATATGTTTAATGTCAATGTAATATGAACATGTTCTGAGATGCAGATACTGCTAAAGTAAATGAAGGGAATTGCGCGTTCTGTCCTTGCTGAACAGTGTAATTAATAGCCGGCTGGGGGAATACATGAATATATTTGCACCTCAAAAGAAGGCAGAGTTAATAAGTTTAACGGAATAGCTTGGCTTTCATTAAACATTTGCCTGAGAATTCACTGAAAGGACAGTTGACGGTACACTCACATACACTTATGTCTGTGTGTTTTAACGCTCTCTCATTATAATTCTTTGGCAGGTTGGATTATAGATGGGAAACATTATGAATCGCCAATGGGAAATATACATTTCTTTAGGCTCTATTGACAAAGACTGCAAGATGCTGGACTGAGTATTTACGTTATGTACAGTATTCTCTTTACATTGTTCTACTGCATCAGTCATTGAATACTGTCCAGTTAATGAAAAAGATTATTATTGTACTGTCGTGCGCTGTGATCGTTTTTTTATCTGTGTGCCTTTTGGGATACATCCTCGTCTGTTCCTTCATAGAGAGGCTGTGTGTTGTCATCTACGATGGAAGACTTCGAGTTCGGAGAAAATAAGGAAGCCTGCAGCACTTTCTTCCCCTCAGTTCAATTATCACAGGACTACAAGAGACATTTGATATTTCATTTTTTTGGAGGAAATGAATTTAATTCATTCATTATCGTTTCTCCATTAAAACAAGAAGCCGTGGCAGAAAATAAATCCTGGTCAGAAGAGAGAGATCTAAGCTAACACATGCACACACACACAGTGCACAGTGTTGCATACAAAGACGGCTATTGTCTGCGCAAGGAGGCACTGACTCTAACCAATGGATATCAGCCCACAAGTGAATGCTTAGGAATCAACCAATGACTTTAAGCCTCTAGAGAGCCTAGCGTGGTGTTTAAACTGCAACTAATTGTAGCACATGGTTTAGACTTGGCCTGAATTAAAGGACATTTCCTTTTAATTGAAATGATTCCTTTTCATTTAAATGATTGAAATTGATTTGAGAGTTTGGTTGTGTTTTTAGCTATTTGATCAAATACAGTATTCCTTTCTTTAGTGCTCACAACATGAAGTAATCGCCTCTAATTTGTTGTCGGTGACACTACGCCGTGTCTGCCTAAGCGCTTGCACATCATGGTAAGAGATCCCAGTGTCTCTGCGAGAACGGCGTTGCAGCGTGGGAGGATATGCTGTGATGTCCTGCGGATTTCTCCACAATCACATCCGCCACAGATTCTGATCCTCTTGCTTATCTACCGCTTTTTCACAGCCTCACTTACACGGAGTCCCACAGCCTCCGCTAGAGTCCCCTCAAGACATGATGTTCAATGACACAACATAACAAGAGTTTTGCCGAGCCTACGCTAGACTTTGTTGCACTGCAAGCTGTGAAGACGGGGGGGAAGTGATATCTTCTGTGCCATTGGGGTTGTGTACAGGAGGAGCTAGAGAGTAAGTGATTAAGACCGACAACAAAATAAAATCGCACCCAGTCCAACACAAGACGCACACCAAGCACTTCCTGTTTGTCTAGCTCGCTTCTTCCCCCTTATTTCACACGTACACCCGAGAGGATGTTCTGTCAGAAAGACGACTAGAGAAAGAGAGAAGGAGAGGCGGGCATGGTGCTTGCCAGGCGTCGTTGTGTTGCACTCGTGTTTTATAATTCACTAATAGACCCCACACACCGCGGCCATCACTGAATCGGTCTGATATTGTTTTGACCTCACCGTGAGAGACTGCTTGATCCGTCTTCCTATGCTACACTACCGTTGTATCCTGACCCTTGCAAATACATTCTGCTCACAGGAACTGGCACCATCTGAGCTAAAGAGGAAGCCAGTAGCATTGTGTTCTGGGTTAGCGTTCATGTTATAGGTGACAATGGAAAACCTCTTGCTTTTTCAATGCTTGTCTGTGAACACTGAGAAAGCAACGCACAAGCATTAGTTACATAATGCAGTTTTGGGTTTGCTAAGTCGCTAAGTAGTTAGTAAGCCCTAGTTATGCACTGCCTTCACCTACAGCTCAAACCATTTAATTCCTCCATGCATATTATTTACAGCAGCTTCTCTTCAGTTTACAGTCATTTTGACTTCCTCTATAATTCAGCAATGGTATATTACTATGTAGTTTGTCTTTCCATCATGGGTTGACCTTTTTCATTCCATATCCCAATTTGATATCAAACATCTAATGTGACCCTGCTGTAAATATTTCTACTCTGCGAGGAATGTCCATGTTTCTACATCCCTTTAGAGATGTAGACATTAACATGAAACGTATGGACAGGATAAACAATACAGTGGTGCCAAATAACACCACCTGCTCTGGCAAAGCATTAATGTTCCAATTTCTGGTCTATATTTAGAAGTTATTTTGGCCATGCTACCTGCTTTTGCCACCGGACCTCTATTGCACCGCCTCAACGCTGCAGCTGAACTTGCATTCAACCAACCACAATTCTTTCTCATAAAGAACCACTTTGAAGGTATTTCTTCTGCTTTGAAGTTTCAAAAGAGGAAGCTAAACCCAGGCTCTTAACACAACACAACCGATGACCGCCAAAAGGCAACTCCGGCAATGATATCGCGTAGTTATCGCCATCACCTTCAAAACGGGGTTCTGCCTAAGTTAGAGTCACTGTGCCCCCCCCGTTGGACAGAGATGTTAAAGGGACGTAGCTGCCCCCCCGTTGGACAGAGATGTCCCTGTGGGAATTCCAGCCGAGTTCGAGAACAGAAATAGCAATGAGTCCACATGCACTCATCCAAGACGACATTGTTGCTACAGTTTTCTATACCGCACTGGCCTTCTCTCTTTTTTTTACTTGCATTCTACTAGACTTATATGAGCGATCAGACTCACCCATTAAAGTAATATTAGACTCAAGTTACATGTATGACATAATACTGCATCGATATTCAACTTTTGTTAGTCATGTGTGTGTGTTAATGTGGTTTGCATTTCGGTCGTCTACAAGAGGTACAGGCAGAGATCAAACTACAGTGCGTTTTCCATGCACGCCATAATGCTCATAAAATGTCGCTTTGCCTGACCACCGTACCAGGTGTCTAGCCTCTGGTGACATATCCGCGCTCCCATTTCTAAGTTATCTAGTTAACTTTCTTTGCTCTTCACAACACCTGGACAATTATTACATTTTTAAACAGAAAATCGTTATTCTACTTGCTGCTTGGGGTAGATTGTGTTTTGCAGACACAATCTTAAACGTGGATGAGTTCGCTCAATTTTGATCTATGGTCTCGGTGCCTTCATGCTTGATTCATTCAGTCATTGGAAAAGCACAGTTCCATTGTCATTTGCAAATCTAATTTCTGTCTGGCTTTGTTTGTATGCATGCCAAAGTGTCTGTCTTCCTATTTTCTATTAAAAAAACATTGCATACATGCAAAACAAAGGTTAAGTCAGAGTAAGTATGATGATTTTGACTACGTATCTATAGCCACATCTTATCTCGGAGACTATACAACAGCAGGGAAGCGATGTATTTATAGCACTAGATAAAGCCAAAAGGAACTGCCGCCGTACATAGCGAAATGTCAAGCTGACCAACACTTTCTATTTGTTCTAGGGTAGAGTTTGCATATTTCACAACAGTACAGCCTAATTAGTAATTGTCGCGCTGTCACACTCACTCAAGTCACACTTGAGAATTGCCTCATAAAGAAAAATGTAAAATCAGCCGTGACATCAGGTCTGACTGGTTGTCAGTAAGTCACATCACTCATCACGTCACGCAGTGGTTAACCAAGAGGTGTACTCAGCCACTCTGTTTCCCCTACCTGTTCCAGAAAGGACCCCGGTTAGAGAGCTCACACAGATCATTCATAACCAACTGTAATGCATTCCCCCAGTTTATACATGATGGGCCTGATTTACTAAGATCCCAAATAAAGAGAATAAATTGTGTGTGCATTGCAACATATTGCGTGTTTGGTTGGTGCATGTTTTGCGGGTGATCAACTAAGGATAATTGCGTTAATGACACGTGGAAACGGCAGTATTGCGTGTGCAGGTTTTGTGTGTTTTTGTGGTTTCCGCCGTGGAGAGTTTGCATGGAAAGCAGAACCACAAGCGCAAAATACGCAAGAGCAACGTCTGAATTATTTTGACTTGTTATTCCAAAAACGTGAACACAAGTGACAAAACCCCTTTCTCTACGTATTCTTTCATTGTGCCCATGTCTCCTCCTCCATCTCCTCCTTGCCACAGTATTAAACACAGACGCAGTCACAAGCGCCGCAATTACTTTCAGGTTTGGTAAATCCCATTGCGTCTGCTAAATTATTGCTAAGTATTTTGTGCGCTAGGGCAGAAACGCCCCATATTGCATTCATTAAGGCAAACGTACTAAGTGGACATTGCGTGTGGTGTTGCGCATTCAAAAGACGCAATACTCAGCACCGTTAGTAGATCAGCTGCACATTTGTTTGCGGGTGATATCAAGTTTGCACACGTTTTTACATGTGCAAACCTTCAGTCAATCAGGCCCCATATGTAGGCTAAGGTTTGAACACTAATCTGAACATGCCACACACACACACTTGCATTACGTAATCATGTCGGTGTGTCACTGTACTGCGTCTGCACATCATCTCCTCTTATGATGACTGCACAGCATCCAGCCACTAATGGAGTGAGACGTCTGCCAGGATCTCTAATCTCTCACTCCTAGCACGGATGCTCTTGTTGTTTCACCTGATGTATTCTGCACACAGTGAGATTGATGAAAGACTGCACACGGTGGCACATTGCGTCTCTTGGTTTTGGCACCGCCACCGACCGGACCTTGGCAGTTGATGTGGGTTGTAGTGGCATTGATGGAAATGCAAGAATGGGTGTTTTCTGAGTGGTTTTACATGTAGGCATCCCAGGTGTTGCACTGGAAATGGAAAACCGTGTGATAATGGCCAACGTGTGATACGCCAACGTTTTACTTGTGATAATAGCCAACACTTCTGGCACACAGAACATGGTTAGAGGAACAGAGGTTTAGAGGTTTCCTTTTGAAACTCATGTAGGCACTTGTTCACTATGAGATGGTGTTGATTAACATGACGTAGCTATCAAGCTGCATCATTTTTCATGCCAACATGAAACAGAAATGGTATTTTCGTGCATAAAGAAATGTAAATAACATTGAGTGATTGTGACGCCAAGCCAAGTGGGTGTTGACAAGCGGTCTCCATCACACTGTTGGCATGTCTACTCCTGTTATTGCAAATCAAACACTGTATCCCTCCCCAATCCTTTAACCACATCCTAATATTTAGTTAAATAACGAAACCCATATAAAGTATAAAATAATCCCAGATCCCTGAAGGGAATTTCTGTATCGTATGACCTGGTGTGAACGCTTGATTACGTTCCAAGATTCATTAGTCGGTTAAAGAGCTGCTTCTTAGTCACTAGAGAAGTGCCTTCTCTGGTTTATGAACAATGCATCATATTCATGGTTTTTTGGATTGTTTTCATATCATGGCTCTACTAACGTACTGCCAAACAAGCTGGAGCTGTTTGGCGGTTTCGTCTATACAGGGTCATACCAGGGTGTATACATCACAATCCACCATATTATCACACTATTTCACTATCTCACTATTTCCTAAATAAGGAATTATTTACAAAACCTAAAAGAACAGGATCAGAGACCATTCATGCAAGTATCTTTTCAATCGTAACTGTTTTTAATTAAGTGTGAACCGGTAAAAGTACCGGTATTAACATTCAGCAATTATTTGTTGTCATGGTCTAGACCTTGGTCTATTCAAGTACAGTCAAACATCCCAAAGCAAACCAACGCTACAACAACACTTTGGTCCAGCATGTGATCATATGCACATACATGAGTGAATAAAGAAAAGAACAACCTACAACTACACATGAAAACACTACATATGGGATGTTAATGCTGATGTTACGCTGTGGTCCTATAGTTGTTTAGTTGTTTTTTCTTGGTCCTAGTCTATAGGTTTCTTACTTTAAATATCACATCATTTATAACGTTTGCTTAATGGCAATAGTTTGTTGTCAGTACATGATACTTATTCTTTGAGAAATGTAATTGAATGTCAGCGTTTTGAAGTTTAATGATGTTAGTTGTTGGCTGCATTGTTAGCTGAAGGGTATTTTGTTTGTCACTATGGCAACCAGACATAGCAATCTTTAGTTACAAGCGTGTGTTTCCATCTGTGTGTAGAAGCACCCGATACGTTGCGATTGAAGTATAATTTTATGTGACGACAACGCGGTACCGTGCGCTACCCACTCCATAGTTTTCCTACGGCAGGGAAGGCGCTCACGGGGTCTCACCTACGCTGGGTTCGTAGCTGGAAGTGGACGCCGTGCCCCCTACGACGCCGCATGCAGCAGGCATACGGCCCCACGCGGTCTAAACTAATTAAATCACAACGCAACTGATATATATATCGCCCACCCCTAGTGTGTGTATATAGGGGTCATACCGGGTGTTTATAGGGGTCATGCCGGGTTGGTACCGGAGGTATACACGGCTCAATAAACACCTGATCACTGAAACCACATTCGGCGCACTCGCACACATAACCAAGTTGTTAGCATAGCGTGGCAAGCCGTACCCTATTTACAGTAAGTATTTAACAACCACTTTGAGCACATACTCAATCATGTGTTCATTCCTCTTCCTCTTCTCCAAATAAGACGCATAACAACCAGACAGGTCAGACAGGTCCCAGCACATCAAAGAGCTCCGGCTCCGTCACTGCCAAAGGTTGGGCTCAGCCGAACAAGACGTCCTACCGTAGGCTCTGCCAATCCTACGCTCGCCCACACCGACGGCACTTTGTCCGTCAGACCAGCTCGCCCTGTGGACGCCAAGATGGTGCCCGTTTCACATTGAAAGGGAAAGTACAAATTAGTTGAAGCGTATATAATGATATGTAAGCCGGTCCTTTTTTTTTTTTTTTTTAACTGTATGGGGGTTAATGCGGGACTTAAGATAAGTACTATTTTGTGAGCCTGCGTGTGCTGTCACCGCCGTTTCCTGGTGGCGTCTAGAGCGGAGCCACTTCCCGAGGGTTACATTTCTAAAGTCACTCCTGGGGTAAAAGGGGAAGGCCGAGTTTCCATCCCATGGTGCAACGCTGTTTCACCAAAAGCAACGTGTACATGCACACCAATGCACCACAATTATTTTTGTATTATTATTATTTCCCTTCACCCCAACCATTGCCTCCAATTTGTCGGATGTGTTGTTGCGAGCACTGTGTGTTGCGAACGGGATATTCATAGTTTATTTGTTGGTGTTTTAATGGCCATGGGGACAATCTGCCTCTTCTTCTGCTCCACCGCTGACCCGTCCCACTGTGCTGTGGCGTCGTACTGCATTAGTGCAGCGCAGAGCCGCCTGGCTGACTACCGCCTTATCACAGCCAGCAGGAAACAGGAAAGGAGCAGTCAGCTGCAGGGTCGCAGGTCAAGCTATAGCATTAGGGGGAAGGGGATTGTGAGCTACGTTAAAAAACAAACAAAAAAAGAGCGGTATTCTGTCCAAAGAGCGCCTCGGGTTCCCCGGTAACGGCGGCGGGTTGCGGAGCGGAGAGAATATTACAGGCCTGCGATGATCCACTTGCGGGCAAGCGAGCCCTGCGCTCTTCTACCGCCACCGCTTCACATCCTCGCCTGAAACGGCGGTAGCGGTTCTGGGGCTAGGCTAGCAGAGCGCTGGCCTCCACTCAGCAGACACACACACTACAGAGTGGACATTGTGCTAACAAACAGCCCCAGAGGATGGGGGGGGGAAGAGACAGAGGCACAG
This sequence comes from Melanonus zugmayeri, assembly GCA_900302345.1. Taxonomy (NCBI): domain Eukaryota; kingdom Metazoa; phylum Chordata; class Actinopteri; order Gadiformes; family Melanonidae; genus Melanonus; species Melanonus zugmayeri. The sequence continues at coordinate 333 of OMKN01043530.1, read as the reverse complement.
TTGTGCGTGAATAGAAAGAGACAAAGGGGGGCATGAAAAGATGATGATACTCAAAAAGATATTGGCTCACACACTCCCTGCTTCTCTCTTTCTGGTTCTCATCCTTACTCATCATCATCATCATCATCATCATCATATGAAATTGGACTGCGCTGTTTGTAATTTACATTTTGTCAAGAAGTATTGGTGAGATCAAATGTTGATAAAATAGGCCTATCTTACTGAGTGTGTGTGTGTGTGGTGGAGGGCAATACACTTGAGGTGGGCTTCATTAAGGGGACAGATAAGGGCTCTAAACTGAGGTAGATGAGGAAATGAAAGCGTTGAGTGTGG
>OMKN01043529.1:0-11237 GCA_900302345.1 Melanonus zugmayeri | reverse complement strand
TTTCCCGATACCGGCATACCTTGAGTTTTCGCGATGTCCGTCACCGATTGGCTACGCGGACGCGCACACAAAACGTTTCCTGCCGCGTAGCCAATCGGTGACGGACATCGCGAAAACTCAAGGTATGCCGGTATCGGGAAACGCAGCCCTATGCTTTCTCCCCCCCTTTCACCCCACCCTCTCTCTCTCTCTCTCTCTCTCTCTGTTACGCTCTCTGTCACGTCTCCCGGTAAAAGCTGCTTGCCAAGTAATTAGAGGGGACATCAGACCCGGCGGCTTTTGGATCTCTGAGGACGGGCCCAAATATTTGAGTACAAAAAACACATTACATCTGTTACAACTAGGGGTGCAAACGTGTGCTGGAGTAAACCAGTAGGCTACTCATCAAGCAACTCATAAACAATTACAAAAATATGTTGTACGTTTTGGAGCAGGATATAGGCCTATAATTAAGTAGTCAAAAGTCTTTGCCATTGTGCAGTCATGCATTGTTGTTGAGGCTGTATAAAATAGTGATGTGTAGTACGTAAACGATTCGTTCAAAACAAACAAATCTTTTGGGTGAACAAACTGAACTGAATCACTTCCTGAAAAGATTTGCTCACTGAAAAGATTTGTTCATTCAGTTCATGTACTGAATCACGTACTGAATCACGTACTGAACGGTAATTCATTAAAATTATTATAATTAATTATTAGAATATTAATTATTATAATATAAAATAAAAAAATAATATAAAATAATAACAATTAATACAAAATAATGAATAATTACAATTATTTTGTATAATGTCATGTCGGGGATGGGGTTGGGTTAGTTGGTTAGTTATCAAAGACAAGGACTCAGTGGCGGATTTAGGGTGCGGCGACATGGGTAGCCGGCCAGGGCGGCAACGTGTTTTGCTGAATGATTCGGTGAACGAATCTTTTTAAAGAACTGATTCTAATGATTCAGTACACTGAAAAGAACTGCTTTGCCCATCACTAGTATAAAATAGGTTTGTTCGCCAACATTTAGTAGCTGGCCGGGGTGGGCGGAGTTCCTCACGCGTTTTACAATAACGACCGCCTGGCAGGAACGTCCCGACATCAACACTGAAAGCGAAACGTACAGCAGCACAGCGCTGCTGTGGTGGTGTATTAAAAACACACATCTCAATAGCAGGTGGATATTAAACAGATATTCACGCTCTGAATTAGCAATGTGACAGCACATAGTCATTGTTTGGTCAATATTTCTACACAATTGGCGAATGAGAAAGTACCCCGCTGTTCAGAAGTGCATCCTGCTAGCTCCACAACAGTAAAAAGCAGGTCAAAAACCAGCCTTGCTCCGGTGTGGGTGTAGACATAGACTGTAAAATATAAAATACAGATTAAAACGGACTTTCGATATGTGTAAATTAGTGGAAACTAAACATATTTTAAGAAAAAAAAAACACCTACAAAACAAGTAGGCTACTCGCTGAGATTTGGACCGTGTATTCGATTATAATTTGGGGGTATTTCTTGCATCCCTAGTTACAACTATGTGCATATTGACATACTCCACATATCATGCAAGTGACCTCCTGCGCTACACATTTAAAGAGCAGGGAGCAACATTCACCACACTGACTGTAATCAGCAACGCCGGGCAAAAACTCGCTTTCACTCAGCCATCTTCCTTAGGCATAGACTATTGCTGATTATTATGAATGAACCTAGTAGTATACGCTATAGCGGAGCATATCAAACGGCCTGTGGTTACGTTTAGTTGATTGTTGCAGATTCTTGTTTAACCACAAGGTGTCACTAAAGTCCACGTTGACATAAGCGGCGGCAGTGGGAGCGCGTACGGGCCCAAATCTGGAACTGGGCTGGCTTTTGGTGGGGCACAGGGGTCTCACAGGGCGGGCCAGGCCCCCTAATGCCCCCCCATAGTGCTGGGCCTGCGGGACATTTGTAATAAAACACATTTACAGAAATGTATTATCCTCTCACAATTTTTTTTATTTAGACACCTCAGCAGAATACTATTTTGAGTTGTTAAAAAGAGAAAGGGTGAGGAGAGAGATAAATGATAAATAAATTAAATAAATTAATGTGTTACTATTTCATATGCCAGCATTCATTCAAAGTCTCTCCAGGTTTTGCCTCAATCTTCATTTCCATCTCTTCATTCTTTAACTATGGTAGATGATTCCAGCCAACAGACTTTTCTAGGTTTTGTAGGTTAAAAAACACGAGTGAATCCAATCTTAAGAGGGACTTGAGATGACAGATATATGGCTGCCTTAAACCCCCCCCCCCGAGGGGCGGGTGCAGATGAACTCATTATAGATATGATTAACTGTTGGCTCAAAGCTATATGGTGTTAAAACCAGTAAAACAGGTTGCCAATCTGGCCATCCGGCAAGGAAAGGCCTACTGATTTATGAGCCAGACAGTAAAACAGCTAGTGAAACATCTAAACTTGGCTACATTACATTACAAAATGGAACAGTGCAAGGAGGCCCTTAACCCAGACTTCCTTATTTTTTGTTGCAATTAGTTACTTCTCTGGTTCTCCTGTGACGTCCATGTCCCACGACTGTTGTACCTGCAGTTGCACGTTTGAAACAGCAGGGGGAGAACTTTCCCTAATAATCTGTTTTGCCTGGTTGGTTGCAGTGGGTTCCAGTCCGTCGGTTGCTTTGGTAAAGGGCTCCTTGAAAGAAGGTTACCCACCGGCTGATTCAGCAAACAGTAGGTTTGACCCGAGTTCATCTACCGTGCACAGCCAACCCCCCCACTTCTCTAGGAGCTGTGAGGAGTCCGGGACGTGCTGCATTAATGCAATGATGGTGAAAGTGATTTTTTTTTTCCCTGTGCATTTTTATTTCATTAACAGGGTACTTGCAATTTTAAATTATTCACGGCGGTAGCGTTATTCTCTCATTTGCATTCATTCTTAGTCACTCTGGATAAAGTGTTAATGTAATGCAAATGATATGTAAGTAATGTCTAACCCCTACTACTCGCCTTTCTTTTGGGAAAAATCTCCTCCATTGTTCACCCCGGATAAAAGATTAAAATGTGTACAATTTTTGTTTGATGTCAATGTCAGAAAGGTGATCTGCATTTAATTAGCTCATGTGTTTTGGGATTATTGTATCTAGTGAGAGCTTAGCCCCACTAGGGCTACTATAGCTCATCGGTATCCTGATAGGCTTATAGTATTGAAGACAGATGCCTCAAATGCTTGAGTCATGACAGCAATATAGACAATATATGTATACATCACACAAAAATAAAATCACACAATAAAATAGATACAGATAAGCAACGGTGCACCAACACATGATCTGCACATAACTGTGAAAAGTAATCACATAGAGAAGATACAGCCTACTACGCTGAAATGTTGGGCAAAGTTACTTTGATTTTAATACTTACAGTCGGTTGCATGACATACTGTTGGTGCGGCATCCAAGATGTACTCTGAACCTGAGGAGAAAGAGAAAGAGTGATATTGGAGATGGATGAAAGGATGAAAAATCAGTGAGCAGAGTACAAGACCAGATAAAACAGAGAAGAAATATATGTGAAGTGAAATGACATTAACACCATGTTGGCGTGAATGGGGCAAATGGAAATTTAAAGAGAGGAAATGGAATAAAACAAATGTAAGAATGTAAGAACAAAGTGGGTGGGAGCAGAAAAAAGGGGCAGAAGCGAAAGGAGAACCAGAGAACGAATGAAGATAAAAGGATGGAATGAGAAGATTGGACAGGAAAAAGAAAAGAGTGAGGAGACAATTAATGTTTAGCCGCAACCCTTTACAAGGCCATTTTCAAAGCCCTGCTCTCTGCGTAATATTAAAGAATATTAGACCAAGAGTTGCGGGTTCCAGTGTCAGTGATGCTGTAATTACAGGCGGATAGAGAGACGGTAGAGAGCAATACACCAACAATTACTGGCTCGCAACAGACGTTTCATCATCAAAGCTAAAATATCAGCACTTTTATCTTCCATCGTTTCCCTGCACCAATTCCTAACATGGACATGCGAGCTGGCATGACCCAAAATTATGTGGATTTGTTGCAAGTCACGCACCTTGGACGGGGTGAAGCTCCGCAAAGCAGAGAGCATGAACTGCCCGTTGACAGCGACGTTAAGGCAAAACGCCGTGGACTGTCTTCACGAACGGCACATCACGGCGACTATAAATTCCACTTAAGGTATGGCTGTCACACATTGCATGTGTGAACATTTTAGTTGGTGGTGGTGGTGGTGGTTGGGCAGAATAGCGTAGCAGCTAGTGTGTTCTAATGTGAACTGAAAGGTTCCAGGTTTGAGCCCCACTGCCTTACCCCGGTCCTGCTTTCTAATGACCAGTATCTGTATTCACTGTGAGTTGCTTTGGATAAAAGCAAGCAGAAAACTGTGATTTGAATCTGGACTCAAAGCCTTTGAGCAAACAAGGTCTTAGGTATACTTATCTAGTGCTGACGTTACCTTCTGGCTGCATTTCTTAACTGTAGTGAACTTGCAGTGTGTTCAGCGATGCCCTGCACACCAAGCTCTGTTGTAAAGGGCCCGATAAAAGCTCTGGCATTCACCCTGGCCATTCTCCTTGTACCTCTGCTTTTAACAAGGTGTTCCTGGACACATAACTGCTGCTCATAGGGCCTTTTTTTTAAATTTCCCTTTTTGCTGAAAAACTGAAAACTAGTGACTGCGCTGGGATGGGATTCCCAGGAGGCCCAGAAGTTTGTGAGAGGCTAGAGCTGCAATGTGTGCATTCAGCTATCATTCCATGGTCAAAGTAAGTTAGATCCCCCCCATATTTCATAACTGTAACGTTTGAGAGGCTGCCACGTGATTGGCTGTTGGGCTATTTGCGAGCAGGTGTACCTAATCAAATGGCTCCCGAGTGAACACTTCATGGTGGAAACATTGATGGTGCCTCTGCACATTTTATGTGTACACATGCAGGGCTTCAAGGTCCACAAATCATCAGCATTTGCTTGTACAGTAGCTACAGAGCTGCTGCGTAAATGTTGTCCCATGCATCAATGACATTACAGTCAGTCGGCGCTATGATGATGCCCAAACCCAGGCGTCGGGGTCCAAAATAGCAGCACTCACCTGATACGTGGAAACAGGAGAAGCAGCAATGAAGGGCGTGATGGATGTCTGTGCAATCATCCGATTGGTAGAGATGCTGTATGGTGAAGAGTAGAACCTATAGGGAAGGAACAACAGAACATGGTGTTATTATGTAGCATGATGGTGTTAGCATGTAGCATGTTTCCCAGCCTGTGCCAGTGTGTGTTGTGCCTGTGCCAAGTTTAACTGAACACATTTGTCACACACAGTCCCTTCAGCACCGTAGTTTAAATGTTTACAGTACATTCATTCAAAGGCCGGGGTGGTTTGGGTTTATTAACACAGTGACTTACTGGAAATTATGACTTTGTTTTCTACATACATAGACATTGCAAAAGGCTTAAACAGATGTCTTATTATCCATCTCTTTAGGAGGACAATCTGGCAACATGTGTTTTTCAGTCGTTATTGGACACAGCAGCACAATGTGCCCCCTCTGGCCAATAGAAACCTCACTAAGTGTATACCAAGACATTTACAAGGGTTGGTAGTGTAGTGGTTATAGGGTGTTTGGGTTTGACCGCCAATGTCCTCAGCCTCCCTGTAGTGGTATAATGTAGGGATGTCTAACTCCCCTACCAGCACCATGAATTAATCTGACAAGAATCCTGTTTATTGACTTTAAGTCACTTTGTATAAAAGTGCAATTTCCATTTTGTAAATAGAGGGACCAGAGGGGCCTCTGAAGGATATGTATTTTTATTTTTCAGGCAGAGACAGGCAGGTGGAATTTGACCGCTGTCTCGCCAACATTGTTATGTGATTTTAACCGAATACCAAAAAACTAAATTAAATCCACCCCTACATCAAGGCTGCTATGGGAGAAATGCTTGTTAGTGTTAACTAATGTGAGCTCATGACACATCTCAGGCTGCTTGTGAAGAGCCCCTACACTTTGTCCTGTTTTATATGCAGCGTTTGATCCCGCTCGCACCGACACAACAAAATGTACGTTTGCACTATAAAGGTGTTTGTGTATTTGTGTGAGAGAGAGCGAGAGAGCTTGTTGAGCACATTTTGTAAAAAAATCCCAAAACAACTTCATGTTCCCCACCTGCGCATGCTGTTGCACACACTGCTAAAGTCCTATCGCTAACATGTGCATTGAGGAAGACCGTTTACTTAGATCTCTTGTACCCTTTCTCTGCCCTTCTGTTTCTGCATCCTCTTCTCTCATCCTCTCCCTCTCTCCCCCGCATACTCTGTCTCTCTCTCTCGCTTTCCCTTCTCTCTCTCTCTCTCTCTCTCTCTCTTTCCCTTCTTCCATTTCCACTCCCAGGGCCCTGCGGCATGGCTGGCCGAGGCTGCCAGTGCTTTATTTATCATTGTGTATCCAGAGAGGACATGTTTCATCCGCCGAGCCGCGTTCCGGTGCCCGATCGATCCAACAGAGCGCTGAATAATGGAGCAAAAAGGAGGAGGAGAAGGTGAGAGAGAGGGAGAGAGAGAGAGAGAGAGAGAGAGAGAGGAGAGAGACACTATAGCGTACTACCTTGAGCACAGCCAAGTTTCTATAAAACAGCACTTACTGCAATACAAGTGTTGCTCAGCTCGACGAGAGGGGAGCCAGGAAATAGAGAGAGAGAACACCTTTTGTTCATTTCCGAACGGATTTCACAAATTGTTCCGATATAGATACTGTGGACAGGAAAAACACTTGAAACTGCATGCATGCAGCTTAGTAAAAATGTCCTCATTGTCTTCATTTTGAAAACCTGGCACCCAAGTATAAAAGACACCAGGCTTTTGTCCCAGTTTACAAGAGAAGACATGAGCAATCTGACATAATCTGATGTTTGAGGAATTCCTACACAATGAGGACCAAATGGCTGATATGTAGTCTGTGGCCTTGAGTTCAAGTGCAGATATTATTTTCATTAGTGGGTAACAGCACAATAACCAAGCATGCTCTGTGGTATTGCAACCCTCATCGAGGATGCACAGTTTTCCAAAGGGCAGGATAGTCTAAGGGTTAGGGGTCTTCGATGCCCAGCTAGGAGATTCTGGGTTCGAACCCCAATGTCTGCAGTCTACCTGCAGGCATCCTTGAGCAAGACGTCCAATCCTTATCTGCTCAATAATGACATATATACTATAATAATAATATATAATCCCTGTAAGTCGCTTTGGATAAAAGCGTCTGCTAAGTGACTAAATAGTAATATAGTAATAGTACAAAAGGGGCCCTTTGGCTCCTCTGCTCTGCTCTGCCACACAGACATGTTCGCATTGAGGCAGGACACCGTCTGTCTGTGTGTGTGGTCCCGCTTCTTCTGAGACTTGGGAATCCTTGAGAATGACACGCTCTACTTGGCAGTACACAGCCCCAGTGGCAGAGTGGTTCCTTCAATCGCTCTGGAGTGGGCAATTTAACCAGAGAATAAAACAAGTCATGAAATATTACTGGTCGTGATACAGCCATGGTTGTGTTGTGGTTCACTTAGGATAGCGTGTTATATCTATTCTTATTCGGCTTATTTCATTACCAGCTAAACCTAACTTTCACTTGAATCTTAACTGCTAAAGTGAGCCTGCCTCTCATGTTTTACACACTTGTCTTTTAGCTTCCCTTTAAAAAGATTCAAAGATATTGTAAGAAAAGCAAATTAAGAAATCTCTCCACAGTCAGAGTGGGCTTATATCGCAGCTAGGGTAGACTTTAAGGACTTTAATCAGCCTAACCAGTACGTCCTTAGAGTTGGGGAACAATCTGGACAGTGCCATGAAAGGTACCCGCGGTATCTTCTTATGAAGGTTACGTGTGCTTCAACCTATCTGCGGTTTCATTGTGAAGTTTCTTTGTGTGATGTGCCGTTAGGAGGGACAACAGGGAAAAATAAAACACAACTTTAACTGATCTCGTGGCGCATTGGATCCATCTATTTTCATGACTGTTACAGTAATATATGACCTGCATTAGCGCTACTGTATTACTGTCACTGATGAATACAAACGATTGGAACACAAGCCGGGCCATTCAATAGGGCTGCCTGATTGTGTTTATTGTATTTTTCATTAGCGTGATATGTATTGAGAGGGAGAGGAGGAGAGCGAGAGGGAGAGAGAGAGAGAGAGAGAAAGAGAGAGAGAGAGAGAGAGAGAGAGAGACAGTCGACAGAGGACAGATCCAAGGTTATTGATGAGGGCTATTAAGACCCGGGCAGCTGGCTGTCAATAGCCAATGTAACGGCACACGTTGAGACAATATACTAAATGTACAATTAAGAACGCAACATCACTATGAGATGAAGTTAAAGTGCGATCCTTGGGTGTGACCGACAAGCACCGTGAAAGACCACCCATATCTTGTGTGCTATATTGTTTTTATACTGGCAAGTGTGTGTGCGTGTGCGCACGTGTGTGTGTGTGTACGTGCGTGTGTGTGCTCGCGTGTGTGTAGGTTTATATTTGAAGCCATGTTTTACGATAAATCTTGTTTTAATCATGTTTCCTTTTGCTGGACTTTTCATAATTACATAATTACAAAGTGTTATGATACATAAAACACAACATTATTCATACATAATACAGAGGACTATGTAATACATACATACATGCATACATCCATAATTGATTCTTCCCACAGATAATGCATACATAATGGATTTTCCGCGGTGCTCATACATAAAAAATTGAGCCATTGTTGAGTGTTATCCTGTTTTATGCACGTGTATATAAATAGGATATTCATGTAGTTATCTGCGTGTGTGTGTGTGTCTGAGTGTGTCTGTGTGTGGGTGGCCGGGGATGTGGAACGCACAGAGAAGATGATCTAGAGGAAGAGATAAAGAAAAACGGCGAAAAAGAGATAATGGAGATCCAAAACGGAGTGATAAGAAATACACAAGGAGACAGCACACACACACACACACGAGAAATCGAGTGCGAGAGAGAGAGAGAGCGAGAGAGCATGAGAGGGTGGCGGTCGAGGGGATGTCCTGTCACCCTGATAAATGAGGGGGACAGGCTATGAGCTCAAAGTGGCGCGGGCTTGTAGGGACACATGTTTCCAATAAGATTTGGTTCCGCATCAGCAAAAACAACAGAGAAACAAACAAAGGAAAGCCTTCCACGGGCAAGACGGCACAAAAGAACTGCTGCTGTCGATTTTTTGCATGCCTTTTTTCCCCCTTTCCGCTCTCTCTCTCTCTCTGTCTCTCTCATCTTTTTATGACTTAACTTGTTCTGTCCTGCCTCGCCCTCCTCTTGACCCCCACTTGCTCTCCCTTTTTTCTGAAGATTTCTCTTCTCCTCCCTAATTAGCCTCATTAGCATTGCAGCATAATTAAGAGCTGAGCAGGGGGATGTGCCATGACCTCACAGAGAATAGGGCTTAAAGAAACCTGCGGGCAAAGTTTACTTTCTGCGTTTTTAATACTACAGTATTAGCTGCAATAGCTGCAATGCGATGAAACAACAAACAAACTGAAGTTCACCCAAGTTGTAAATTGCATTTGATTTAATGATTCTTGGACTGAAAATGAGAACACACCCCCCCCCACGACATCTCAGACAGCAGGTGCGCCTGTGTTTAGACAATGAAAGGAGCTTGGAAATGTGAACTTAAGTCATTCATGAATCAACATAATTGCAAGAGGGAGAAAACACAGAGTAGCAGACCAAAATCTCAAGCAATAAATCCTCAACCAATAGTGGTCAAGAGCTGAAGAGGCTATTAAATGACTACAGAAGAGAGAACAGGAGAAGGCATATGCCCACCCCTATTGTAAGAAACAAGGAAGTGCACAGTCCCCCCCCCCACCCCCCTCATACGCATCGCCCGACATATATCATATATCGTCAAGTTTTTCTCCTTCAAGTGATCCGGTAAGTTAGAGCCAGCATTCAATTTTTCAGTGTACTTTTGACATGATTGACAAGAGCTTAGGAGACGCCCTCTGGGCAGCGCTACTTCTTCATCCTCTCATGTTGGACTGAGGGCAGACGGGACACTGCAGTGATGGCAATCGCTTCTTGAGGTACAATACAAAACGGTACAGGCCGGTGCTAGCTGGGCTAGCTGCTAACGTAAGTAAATATCTCTGCAACACAATGCATATGACGTCTTTGACGCAATGTCAGAACTGTTATTTCTTCACATTCTGTTGATAATTGTAGTTTTTTTTAAATGTGTTAAACCTTTAAGAGCAAGAATGAGTGGAAGAGGAGAGTGGAGATTAACACAACAGATGGGATATGGTGGGGACGGAGTAGGGAAGAGGAAGTGAGGGAGGAAGCAGGGAAGGAAAAGACGGAGAAGGAAGGATTGAGATGATGGAGGAAGACAGGAAGTAAAGCAAGGCATCTTAAGGTAATGACAGGTTGGAAGATGAGAGGAAAGAATGATTGAGGGAAAGAAGGAAAGAGAAAGAAGGAAAGAAAGAAGGAGACGGAAGGAATAAAGTGAGGTATATCATACTGCAGTGCATATGGAAGTACCTATGGGTAGCACACAGGCAAGGTGGGGATAATATAGTGGCAGAAATACTGCATAAGGAAAAGGACAAAGAGGGCGTTTAAGGATGTGAAGAGATAGATGATGAACCAAGAGCGGGTTGAGGAGGAGAGGAGGAGGAGAGGAGGAGGAGGAGGAGGAGCAGAGAGCAGTTAGATAATTGGTAGGAGAGCGGACGCATGGTCTCCCTGGAGGTGTGTGTGTGTGTGTGTGTGTGTGAGGGTGGGGCCTTCCTCCTCTGACAGTGTTCCCCACCTTAGCGTGTCTGCCAGCTCCCCGTTTCCTCTGCCGAGCCAACCCAGAGCTCCGGCTGGCAGGCTCCGCTGCCAGCATAGGAACAGCAGTGCGAGAGGCAGCCGCTGCTGACGAAAGTCTTACAGAAGAGCTGCAACAGCCGCCTCCCGAAAGTAAAATCTGTCTGGACCCAACCTACGCCACTGACAGATTTTTTATTGTTTTTTTTTTTTTTTTTGCATACGTGCATGAATAAACTGCCTGCTGAATCGTTGATTTTTTAAAAAATGAAATAAGAAAAAGAAAGTGTTCACTGCATCTGGATTGTGTGTCTGTGTGTGTGTGTATGTGTGTGTGCGTGTGCGTGCATGTGTGTGTGTGTGTGTGTGTGTGTGTGTGTGCGCAAATATGTGTG
>OMKN01043527.1:0-10759 GCA_900302345.1 Melanonus zugmayeri | reverse complement strand
GGCGGCAGGGTGGAGGGAGGAGGAGGAGGCGGGGTCAGGGTGGAGGGAGGAGGTAATTTTTGTAAATGACCACATTATGTTTTATTTACAGTTTGTAGTTGTTTGTCATCTACGTGCAAAATGGTGTAGTTGATGCCGTGAGGGACGGCTGGTTCTCCTCTGTACCTCAGGGTTCACCGTCTGTACCTCAGGGTTCACCGTCTGTACCTCAGGGTTCACCGTCTGTACCTTAGGGTTCACCGTCTGTACGTCGGGGTTCACCTGTACCTCAGGGTTCACCTGTACCTCAAGGTTCACCTGTACCTCAGGGTTCACCGTCTGTAGCTCAGGGTTCACCGTCTGTAGCTCAGGGTTCACCGTCTGTACCTCAGGGTTCACCGTCAATGTCCAATGTCGTGGATATCGAAGGAAAGCCGGAAACAAACTTCTTGTGTGTGATGTGACTCTAACTCTTTAGAGTCTATAAAATAAATACATAACCTATGGATGTATTGTACAATATAAAGTAATAATACATCAAATGCATAATACAATGCAACAGCATTTTATAAAAAAAAATATATATATACAGTATATATATATATATATAGTCCCTGCTCCGTTTCTCAATCCACCAAGGGGTCCCTGGGCTGATGGGTCACTGTTTCACTTCCAATTTCACATCCTGTTCCTGATCTCAGTGAATATTACATTAAATACTTAGTTATGGATGCATGTATGTATATATATGTATGTATGTATATATGTATGTGTGTATGTATGTTTGAATAGGCCTATATATTGTTGAAAGCTGAAATGTAGGCCTAAGATATTTTAGTTTAGTTTAGTGAACTTTTTGTGGTTAAATGTTCAAATTGCAAAATTATCTCTTCCTCTTCCCTTCCAATGAACCTGCATCATTTGTTGTGAATTGCATCAGCATATCAACCAATGTAAAGCAGAATATAAAGACACAAAGACACCATCTTACATACAAAATACTGTATTATTATTAACACTTTAATTCAGTCATTATTACAACATTTTAGATTGCAGTTGTAGCTTTGTAGAGCTGGGAGTGTCCTATTTGTTCTGTTCACTCATGGTTAGAGCATGAAGCTTCTCTAGGAGGTGAAGATCAGATGCTTGTTGGAGGTATTTGAATAATAATAAGAATATAATCATAAATCATAGCACCTACACAATGTCTTCTGAACTCAATTACAATACCTGCACCATGTGTCTCATTGTGTGGTTCAAAAAACACAATGCAGTGACATTTCAATTATAGATCCTCAGGGGGCACGGCGCGTAGACTTATTTTGTGTCATTACTACGGCATCAGTTCAAGTTCAATCTTCGGGTTTTGTCTTCACTCTGTAAAACAAGCGACAGAAAATAGAGGAATTAATAAAATAGAGGCACATGAAACGCTTACATGTGCAAGAAAACAGCTTGTAGGACTCCTAGTGTAGGGCTCTCATATCGATATCGTGATATGAGACTAGATATCGTCTTAGATATTGTAATATCGTGATATGGCATAAGTGTCGACTTTTCCTGGTTTTAACGGCTGCATTACAGTAAAGTGATGTAATTGACAGTTCTAGCTGTTCTATTATTTGCCTTTACCCACTTAGTCATTATATCCACATTACTGATGATTATTGATCTAAAGTCTCATATATAGTGTACAAAAATAGGCTTTACCATGTGGTTATTTTATATAGACTATTTATTTATTGAATTACCAGAGAACATGTGATATGGTGATGTATATCGTTATGGAGATATTAAATGACCTATATATCGGGATAGAAGATGTGGGCCGTATCGCCCGGCCCCGCCCTAGCGGTACTCGTTGTCGTACCTCTGACGTTCAGCATCATGGCGCACTCGGCCGTGCCCAGGGGGTTGTCGAGGACGACCTTGTACTCGCCCGTGTCCTTGGGGCCGACCCTGAGGATGAGCAGGGTGCACACCCCGCTCACGGCGGTGACGTGGTAGTTGGTGTCGGTGTTCAGGCTGACGTTGTTGCGGTACCACGTGACGTGGGGTCGCGGGTCGCCGCGCACGGCGCAGCTCATGCGGCACTCGTAGCCTTGCGGCGCCGTGCGCTGCCTCAGGGGAACGGTGAAGGACGGCAAGGCGCGGAAGTCGACGCCCTTTGACTCCGGCAGGTCCAGTTTGAAATGTGCTGAATGGGGGGTGAGGGGGAAAATACTATTTAGTCATGAAGTGGTTCCCAACATTTTATAGTCCGTGGACCCCATTTCTAGCTCTGAAAATGTTTGCGACTGCAAATTTAATTATTGTGCCTCTGCTTCTTCCACACAAATAGTTTTTACCCGATCAACATCTGCCGGTAACATCAACGCCCCGGTGAACGTAATCGCTTTGCTCTACTACACACCAAGTGATTACTAGTGGTTTGCTCGTGGCTGTGAAGCATTAGGGAGTTCGTACTCAGGACGTCTATGAGAACTTTTCAAATAAATGGTTTGCTAAAAGGGATCACGGATAGCTTATGTCAGCAATCTCCTGCAACCCCGTATGCATATCAGGGGACGGGTCCCGACCCCAAGGTTGGGAACCGCTGATGTAGACTCTTTTATCCAAAGCGGCTTAGACTAGGGAGGACATTGGGTATCTTGTTCAGGGTCGCCTACAGGTGGATGTTGTGGTTCAAACCTAGAACCTTTTGGCTGGGACTGGGAGTCAGATACACCCTCAACCACTGAACTATTCCCATAAAATATACAAGAAACATGTGCAAGAGAAATGGATTGTTGTGTTGTGGGGCAGGTTAGTGTAGTGGCGGGTGTTTGACTCCCTGCCAAAAGGTACTGCGTTCAATAAGTACTCTAGATGATGAAGATGCCTAACCCCTTCTGGTCATAAATTACACTTATCTACGAAATCACTTTGGATACTGAATTACTTAATTAATTCATTAATTAATTCATATGAATCAATATCGATTGGGCTGTACAGATGGTTCACAGACCTTTCTCCCGCTTGGTTACCCATGACGGAGACGCAGTGGGCGTGGACAGGCCTACGTCGTTCCTCGAGAACACCCTGAAGTAGTACTCTCGTCCCGGCAGGATGTTGGTGACCGTGCACCTGTGGTTAAACAGGTTCTCCGCCACCGTCCGCCAGCTTTGTTTGAAGGAGTCTTTCTTGGCTACCACATAGTTCAGCCGGTCGTCCCTCTTCTCGTCTGGGGAGGGTGCCCAAGAGAGGGTGACCGTTCCCGGGACGTTCTGCTCCAGCTCCACTGGGCCGGGGGGCTTTGGATCATCTGGGACCAGTGGTTTAACAATACACACAAGTTATTAGAAATGGCTGAATTACTGGGAGTGCCAAGAGCAGATGTAGAAATAAATGTAATGTAGTAATACTGTATGCAGTGAAATGCTTAGGGGGACCAAATTGATTTGAAACTTTGTCGTATTCCATCACAAATGTTATCATCTGATACTATTTTCATATTGACTAGACTAGATAAGATGCAGATGCTGTTATCTAATATCCCCCAACCTAAGAAACATTAGCATATCTCCTCAAATAATGCAATGTATTTATTTTTTGTATGAGGAAATGAAGAAATTGAGGAAATTAAGAAATTGAGGAAATTAAAGAATATAAAAACATTGTTTCTAAAAACTAGTTTTTACCTGTAACTCTGATTTCCACACTAAAGGTCTCATTTCCCACCATGTTCTTGAGCATGATGCTGTAAACGCCGGTGTCAGAGCGCTCAGACATGGGGATGAGGAGTTGAGAACCAATGTCTGAGTTGGTAATGGTCACATGTTTAGACAAAGGAGCACCGTCCTTCAGCCAAGTGATTTCTGGCAACGGGGAAGCCTGTTAATTTAGAAGGACACCCTGACATTAAAAACAAGACTGTTCACCTTGTTAGCTTCCCAACAACGTGTGCCAAAAAAATATTGAATTATATGAAATCCAAATGTAATTAGGTTAACGTCCTCTACTAGACAAAAAATGATGGCGTGCATACTTTGGCAGATCATCGTTTTAACCATGAATATCATAACATGTCCTCCCCTAATATAAAACCTGACAAGCCTGAATCAAACCACATTCACAGACACTTTTATCCCAACCTAAATGTTAAATAAATGTTAAAAATACCTCTTCCACTTGTGTGTCATACCTCAAAGTTGATGTTGACACGAACTGTATTTCCTGATTTCACCACCAGGAAACTTTTCATTTTCTTGTCTTTAAACCTTGGCCGAACTTTGCAGATACATTTTTTTAAATTAATTATATTGTATTAATTATCTCGTAATACAATGCATACAAATGTCATGCAAATTTCAATTTCACAAATGACTGTCATTCATTGTAGTAGTAAACCAATAAAAAAGGTCACACGTTTAATTCTTGTGTATGCTGGCTTACCGGGTGGTGGCATGGCGATGATGTAATTGTCGAAGCCCTTCGGCTCCCCATCACCACCATAATTGGTTGCAATCACTCTCACCCAGTAGTTGGCCATTGCCTTCAAGCCAAGCACAGTGAAGGAAGTGAGCGTAATTGGGTTGATGTTACAGCGAGTCCACTCCAGGTTCTCGATTTGTCTGATCTCCACGTAGTATCCTTGAGCTTCATCCTCTACTCCCTTCACCTCCTTGGGTTTAGTCCAAGCCAGAGAAAATGTGGTGTAATTGGAAGAGGTCACCTTAAGCTCTATGACTTTACCTGGAGGTTCTGGAATTAGAGTTAACATAGTTTGTTAGTTCCTGTATACATTTTAACATTTCTTAAGATGATTTATTAGTGTCCAGTTTTGTTTGTTTGCATAATTCTTCCCCTTATGTGATCACATTTGGATCCATTGAGAGAATACATCTGCACTCCAAGTTATGTAACCTTAAATGGAGGTACTTACTCATAGGGTCCCTGGCAAAAACAGTGTCACATGGAAGGCTAGGGTCACCGGCACCAGATAGGTTGATGGCAGACACTCTAAACTCATACGCTGCCCCCTCAAACACATCCTTCACTGCATACTTGGTACCTAGAATGCAATGGAGAGACTTATTAGCTCTCATGCCATCATACATGACTTCACTACACATGGGCTCTATTATTTACTATTTAGTCATTTAGTGGTTTTATCCAAAGCAACGTACAGTAAATTCCAATACATGTCATTAAGAGGGGTGAGGCATCTTACTCAAGGATGTTTATAGGTAGGCTGTGGACTAGGGATGTCAGTTTCGGTTAATTTTGCTTTCAATAGCCCCAATTCGATAGACACAATTCATTTTTAAGAAAAAAAAACACAAAATGACGTGAAATACAAGAGGCGTTATCCTTTTCGTCTGGCGCTCCATTGACACAATGAGCTTTGACGCCGCATTTCAAAGCACTATCCATTTAGAGGTGCTGTATTTGGGGACTGAACCAAGAACCTTTAGGCTTGAAGTCAAACATCCTGCCCCACTCTGCATTCACAAATCAAACAATTCAGAGTCATTGAACAACTCGTATAGGAGTGGTACCACCTTTGACCGGCCCTCCTTGGTTCACGAGACTCCAGTAATTGCTGCCCTTCTTGTGCTTTTCGAGGTTGTAGCCCACGATGTCACTTCCTCCAGCGTCACAAGGAGCAGACCATGCCAGGTTGATGCAGTCCTTGAAGGCACTGACAACCTTGGGTGCACTTGGAGATCCAGGGTAACCTGTAGATATGAAATTATTAGCATGTTTGCCTGCTTGTTTTACTTTACAGCAGAATGAATCAATGGGTATTGACACATGAGAGATGAGATAAGATGATACTTTATTGATCTCAGATGGGGAAAAGACATATAGACTCACGCAATGCACCGGCCGATATGTCTTCCGTCTCCAGAAAATCGCTGACGCCCTCTGCATTCTTGGCTCTGATCCGATAACAGTATCTCCTCCCGGGGTCCACGTCGGAGTCCCGGTAGCTGGGGGTGCTTCCCGGGACCTCCCCCAGTTGGGTCCATTTGTTGCGGCCGACCTGCTGCCGTTCGAGGGTGTAACCTGTCACGGGACATCCACCGTCATCCTTAGGAGGTTTCCATTTAAACTCCACAGACGTAGCGGCACTCTCCATGATGTCCACCGGTCCCTGAGGTGGAGTGGGCTTGTCTGAATGACAGAAAACATACAGTATTTACTAATCAATACAAATATAATGACGTGTCATCATAATAGATAGCATGGCCAAATGGTTCATATGTTCAACATAGCACACATTACTTTTCATGATATTGTTATCGTTGTAAATATGTAAGAATATATTAATTGGATAGATTAAAGCCTCTTTCGTTTAAGTATGTAATTTACAGCTGTTTATACATCTAATGAATGAGCATTAAAACAAGTCATAGGAATCAATCCGTTTTCTTTTGGTGTTTTCTGATACCAGGTTACATTTGGGCCGGATTGAAAAAGGATTTGCTGACATCAGCAAATGTTCAAAGATTCATAGATTAATGGAGTAAATGTTCATAGATTCATAGATTAATAGAGTAAATGTTCATAGATTCATTGAGTAAATGTTCATAGATTCATAGATTAATAGAGTAAATGTTCATAGATTCATAGATTAATGGAGTAAATGTTCATAGATTCATAGATTAATAGAGTAAATGTTCATAGATTCATAGATTCATAGAGTAAATGTTCATAGATTCATAGATTCATGGAGTAAATGTTCATAGATTCACTAGAGTAAATGTTCATAGATTCATAGATTCATGGAGTAAATGTTCATAGATTCATAGATTAATAGAGTAAATGTTCATATATTCATAGATTAATAGAGTAAATGTTCATAGATTCATAGATTCATAGAGTAAATGTTCATAGATTAATGGAGTAAATGTTCATAGATTCATAGATTCATGGAGTAAATGTTCATAGATTCATAGATTAATAGAGTAAATGTTCATAGATTCATAGATTAATAGAGTAAATGTTAATAGATTAATAGATTCATAGAGTAAATGTTCATAGATTAATAGTGTAAATGTTCATAGATTCATAGAATAATAGAGTAATCTATGAATGTGGGGGGTGCGCGCGCGCTGGCGTCCGTAGAACAAGCGAGACCCGCGAAACACAACGAAGAAGAACTTGGAAAGATGGCAGAACTTTTTCAGGAGATAGTTGTTCGAGTTGGTACGACGTTATAAACATATTTATTTATGCCTCCGATTTTGCCTTTCTTAACAGGTATATTATACATTATCACAATCCAAAACGAGTTCGTTTTTTAACAAAACATTTGTGATATTTATGTTGGTTTAAACTTTAAGCAGTTTTGCATCCACACCGTTGGTCGTACCACCAATCAGCCTACTTACTCACCGAGTACAATAAGCGTGGAAATGGCCTCAGTAGTGCTGAAGCTGTTCTTGAGTTTGAGTTTGACCTCTCCCCCGTCTTTCCTTTGGCACCGGGTGAGACGCAGCTGGCTGTCGGTGGACGACGTCTCCATGCGGACGGTGAGTCCGGGCAGGAGCTCCTCGTTCTCCTTGAACCACTGGACGCTCACCGGGGCTCCGCCGGAGAAGGGCAGCTTCCAGTCCGCCGTCTCCCCCGCCTTGACCACCACGGGTCGGGAGAACTTCCCCAGCGCGTCAAGGTCGATCCTCGGTGGGTCTTTAAAGTAAGAACAACATACTTTAATGACTAGACGTATGTAGATATTAATAATGATATAGTGTCTCGACTTGAGTCTTGCTGAAGAACAACCAAACTTTCAAAATTGCTCAAATTGCCAACTTTGAGCTATGATTCAATAACGGATCCTGCGTGGCTTCCTCTCACCTGAACTAAACAGGTAACTTGTATATTCTACGTGTTTACCTTTTCAGACATTATGGTATTGGTACCATATTCATTGGCATTTACTCTATTCTATTATTCATGATATTGAATTCATGAAGTTGTCAAGTCAAACATTTCATAGAGGAAGTCTCAACCCCAAAGGGAAAACCGTGTTTCACCAGCAAGACAAATGAAACTGAGCTCTAAACAATCCAGTCAAACTAGCAGCTGTATAACAACTAATAACTCTGATTATTATTATTCCCTTTATTTAACCAGGAAAAGTCTCATTGAGATTAAAAATCTATTTTACAAGAGCATCTTGGCCAAGACGGACAGCAGCACAATTAACAAGGTTACAGACATAACAACATATTACAATTTACAATAAATAAAAAATTACAGAATCACAAAATATAAAATATTCTTCACAAGTCATCAACATCAAGGATCACAATACATCCAACCATTTGCAGACTATACTATAATACTATACTACTAACAACTCTGTGTTCTGTAAACAAAGGAGATAGATTCAATTAAATAGATTAATTGGATGCTTCATCTTTCTTGTCTGTTCTGTGAAATGAGGGCTAAATGTCACAAATTAGAAATAAAGATTGACGAGGGAAAACTTTTCGGTGGGTTGGCGATTAGTCAACGTTAATGATGGGCATCTTATGGTGGGACCACGCCCACTGTTGACGTCACGTCTTTACCTTCAACGTTTAGTGTGGCGTCTGATTTACGTCCCTCCGCTTCGAAGCGATACGCCGCTCCGTCATCGTTTGTACAGCAGTCGATGATCATCTTGTGACAGGCTCCATCTTTAACTATGTTCACCCCATCTCCATCGGTCAGCTGAAATGTTCAACAATATAGTGATGGTGTTTAGTAAGTGAATAGGAGTCAATTGTCCTTCACTTTGATACACTTTGAATTTACTTTTGACTCTCAAGTTGTTTAGCAGGCGCTTTTTATCACAAGCGACTTACAGTAACGTCAGATACATTATTAGGGAGCAGGTAGATATTAGACAGGTAGACATTAGACATGCTGCTCTAGGATCCCTACAGGTAGACTGTGGACATTGGGGATGGGTATCAAACCCAGTACCTTTTTGTCTGGGAGTCGGATACACCCCAACCACTACTATACTATCCTACCTCCACACACACCAGTTCTACAGCATAGGAATCAGAGATATATGTGTGGTTGTGTAGGCCTAGGCTTTACACATCAAACACATGACTTACCAACTTCCCATTCTTATACCAGCAGCCCTTTGCAGAGTCACTGCTCAGTTTGCAGGACAGCTCGGCCCGACTGCCCACGTTGGCGGCCGTGTCCGTCAGGCCACAAACAAACTGAACTCCTGGATCTGTTCAATCAACAGTGAATTAGTTAATAGACTGCCGACTGATATTCACAAAGGCTCAGAGATCAAATATTAACGTTCTGCTCAAGTTAATTTCTTCACCTTGAGCAATTGGGTGTTTTGATGAGGTGTGATGGATTTTTTTCTAGCGCTAGATAGCAAAAGGATGCAGATGAAAAGGCACAATGGAAAGCTCTTCAGCCATGGCAGGAGCAAATAAGGAATGACAACACAGGGCAGCATGCTGTTTGTCCAGCCACATGGTTACTAGCCACAGACTGCTTTGTGGTATCTGTCTCCCTCTAGTGCTAGACATGCAGCACTGCAGCAGGTCTCCTTTAAATAATTCTTATTTTGGTATGCATTAAAGTGGTCACAGTGACCTTTCATTCATTTAATAATCAATGAAACCTTAATCATGAAGTTTGAAAAGGATCAACCATCCCAAATCATTTCAGATGGATACTCGACTCCAGACCCATGACATTTCCTCTCAATTTGTATTGAGATGAGAAGTTATTTATGGTCAGATTGTTTTAGATTGTTTTTTAATTGAAAACCTTGTTGAATTTGAAATTCAAATGGAAGGTCTTAACTACAGGCATGATACAACATGCAGCATGAGCGCAAACACTTCTAATATCTCACTGTATTAAGCGTTAGGCAGTGCACACCTCACTGCACAAGCCCTGATTGTTCCTTGTGTTCCTTGTATCACATTATCATATATATTGCTCAGCATAGCTGGCAATATTTGCTGTAGCAAAGATACGGTGACCACACTTTGGTGTGACATTTGAATGTCCAGCAAAAGTCAGTGACAACTCGTGTCAAACATGTCTAAATACTTTTTTATTTGGATTTCCACATACATTTTCATGTCATTGTGTTTACCTATGACTGTATCAGGAACTAAGGGCCCGGTTCGTACTTTCTTTTTTTCATTGGTCTTGTCATCTCCACCATCCTTTCCACCGTCTCCGTCCGTTCCATCTCCCTGTCCCTCTTTTCCATCTCCATCATTACCCGTGCCCCCTGAGCCACCTCTGTCTCCTCCGGCTCCTCCGGCTCCTCCGTCTCCTCCGCCTCCTCTCCTCCGGCTCCTCCGTCTCCTCCGGCTCCTCCTTCTCCTCCGGCTCCTCCGGCTCCTCCGTCTCCTCCATCCCCACTTCCAGCTCTGGCTGCTGCTGCTGCTGCGTCAGCTTCTACCCTGCGCCGCCTGGCTTCCTCCTCCAAGGCCTTCCTTTTGGCATCCACGTCCTCCTGATCTCCCGTCTTTGATCGGCCCTTGCCCCCATTGGGATCAGCTGAAACACATAGGGGACAGGGCGTGAACTGAGTAGAAAAGTGGCATTCAGGCAGCTCGGTGGCTCAACCCACTAACGCGCTGTTAACCACATAGGCGATGAGCCTCGTAATGACCCAGGTTTGATTCCCACCTGCGGTTCTATGCTACATGTCATTCCCTCTCTCTTTCAACCCACTTTCCTGTCTCTCTCCACTCTCCTGTGCATAAAGGCATAAAAAGCCCCAAAAATATATTTAAAAAAGTTGGTT
>OMKN01043526.1:0-10253 GCA_900302345.1 Melanonus zugmayeri | reverse complement strand
GCTGCCAATGATGATGAGTGGCTCATCGGCCGATTCAGATTTCCAAGAGCTGTCCTCTTGGATCTCTGTGCTGAACTTGGCCCAGCTTTACAGAGACGCACCCGCAGAAACCACGCCGTGCCTGAACCACTGCAAGTCCTGTCAACCCTGGGGTTTCTGGCACCCGGCACGTTCCAAAGGGAACCGGGTGATGGGTCGGGGATCACCCGGTCTACCTTGAGCTGCGTGTTGTCAAACGTGTACAATGTATAACCGTGTAAGGAAACTTTAAGTTTCCTTACACGGTGGGTGAACAGGCAAACAAATGTAATCGGTGCTATTGACTGCACTCATGTTGCTATAAGGGCACCGAGTGAGATGTGAGAATGAATTTGCATTCCATTTTTTCCGTCCACCTTGACATCGGACCATTTCTTTTTTATGTCCCTGACGGTCCGCTGTTCGGACCAAGCAGCATCACAGCGTCCGCTACGTGCTGCCACTCGCTATTTTTTTTTAACATGTTTTATGCCCAAGCTGTGTCCCGCAAATAAAATGTGCTTCCGCCTCTCTACCTCCCCTACAAGAACCTCCTTCACATTCTGAATAGTTCCTCTTTCTTGCCGTCTTCTTCTCTCTCGCTGTCATTGTCTGTATGAATATTAATTTGGGGCCAATGCCCTTTTATAGGCAATTATGGGCGTTACAAGGGTGGGACAAAACGCGCGTTTACGTGTCAAGTGTGATTTATAATTGGAAACAGGCGTAGGACGTGCGTGCGCACTGTTTTATACATCGGAATATTTGTGTGCGTAAGCACGGCCCTGTTTCGTAAGTACTTTTCATATTTACGTGAATCCTGCGCAAAGTTTTATGCATGAGGCCCCAGATCTGTGCATATAGCTACAACTACAATGACAGCTATAGGGCAAAACACCTACCTACTGCAGGCTCAAGATTGGGTTGTGATATTCCTTCCTTTTATATTTTTTACTGCAAAGTTACTTCATAAAAGGTTCGATTTCCACTTGAAATCCAGAGATCATCATCATGTGTCCCTTTCTCTCGGGTAGATGCTGCACGGGTCCCGTCTGGCCAAGTACCGCGTGAACACAGCGCGAGAACGAGAGTTGCGGGAGTCAGCCAGGTTTTCCGTGTGTTGATCTCATGGATGTATAATACGATATAGGACATAAGATGTGAGGCACTAGATTTTAACATAAATATTTTGATTCATGAATGTATTGATTTATAAAATAGCAAACTGACCTTAGTAAATAGTGTCTATGCCTATAGTCCTCCTATTGCTGTGATGACCAACGCAAACCACTAGAGGGCAATCTAGGATATGTCTTGCTGTTGAATTTTAACGCTAAAGCCAAAGAAAGAAGGTATCACACGTTTGATTAAAAACCAACAGTCGTACTTAAATACTTGTCTTTATCTTATACTTTGTCTAAAATGTATGTTGTGAAAAAGCTGATGAGTAGTTTTAGTTTCTAATTTACCCCGCCTTCTCGGCCTGTCCCGTAGTACAAAACGCTCGTACACATTGGTACCTACATCCGGTCCGACCGATAATACTGTCCGTCCCCAGTTTGGTCGCGTGTCTTTTCGCTTTGTATCCGCGCACCTATGATAGGAGTTAATCTCACCAAATTTAAGTTTCTAATACATCTAAGTAAGACCACAACGCGTGGTATTCTTTCCAAACTAAATGTTAATGATTTGTTCTCTGTAGATATCACTTGTATGAGAACGCAGTGCATGTCAAGTCAAGCCAAGCGTCTTCGCACCGACAGCAGCATGTCTTCTACAAAGATCGGCACTCACAACGGGACGTTTCACTGTGACGAGGTTCTGGCCTGTTTCATTCTGCGTCAGCTTCCCCAATATAAGGTATTCCTTCCCCAATATAAGGTATTCCTTCCCCAATATAAGGTAGGTAAGGTATAATATAAGGTATTCCTGGAGGGAGAGTTTATTCCCCAATATAAGGTATTCCTGGAGGGAGAGTTTATTACGGACAACGGATCTGTACATTCATGTGGACACAGAGAGAGAGTGTCTGTCTGCACTGTGTGTGCAGCAGTCAATTTGATATGACATTCAGAATATATCGAATATAAATAGACCTATATTTACAAGGCTTGACTTTTTTGTTTTGAAATATATCTTTCAGAATTTGTACGAAATGCTATATTAATAATGACGATGTGTTTCCTGTGGAGGCAAGTATGTACTTATGTCTTGTATAGTTTTATGGGTTATGTCTTAATTGGTAACATTGGACAAAAGTAATTAGTTGTGTAGGATAAAAAAAAGTTAACAAATATTCAATTGATTCAGAAATGATTGATTAGTGAACTTCTTAATGTTGCTTAATGTATAGGATGCTGAGATCATTCGGACCAGGGACCCCGCAGAGCTGGCCAAGTGTGACATCGTTGTGGACGTAGGAGGAGAGTTCGACCCCAAGAGGCATCGATACGACCATCATCAGAGGTACTGAGTTGGGCTGGACCATGTGGCCAAAGTCTTCTATCCCGATATAGGTCATTTAATATCTCGATAACAATATATATCACGATATAGCATATTTTCTGGTAATTCAATAAACAAATACCCACATGGTAAAGCCTATTTTTGTATACTCCTGTGTGAATTAAATACTTGACAAATGAAAAGTACTGTGTATTTTCTCATTTTATTAAGAAATGTAGTGCAAAATGAAAATGTATAAGTGAAACTATAGAGAAAATATCAAAGGTAAACATAAAACAGTTTCAAGTATAGCAGCAGTTAGGGCTGGGCCATATGGACAAAATCAAATATCAATATTTTTGACCAAATACCTCGATATTTATATTGCAACAATATTATAGGGATGACTATTGGTGCTTTCACAAAAATATTTACACAATGAGATTTTTGATAAATATCATCAGTCATGTGGATATAATGACTAAGTGGGTAAAGGCAAATAATAGAAGAGCTAGAACAGTAAGTTCAGAAAACTGCATCACTTTACTGTAATGCAGCCTTTAAAACCAGGAAAAGACAACACTTATGCCATATCACAATCATATCTCATATCATATCATGATATCGATATATTGCCCAGCCCTAGAAGGGAGTTTGGCTATGATGGGGATGGTACCAATACTTGCAGTTTTAGTAATTTAAAAAAAGGGACTATTAATAATTAATCATCATGTATACTCCTAGTTATCTAACAACTCAGCGTCTCCTAGACTAGTCTAGAATATTAAATGAATGTTAATAGAACTGCCAACATTACACACATGGTTTACTATTCCTCATGAGTTCTGTTGATGGACCTGAACATATTTTCCTCTTGGAACTAAAACACATTCTCTGGCGGTCTGGTTTTGCCCTGCTTCTTGACTAACAGAAAGACAGCCTTGTCTCCAGAAAGGCCAGATTAATAATAGACATGACCAACTATTACCATGACAAAAGCCTTTGTCATGGTAATAGTTTCTCTCCCCGGGTGCTTCACTTAAAACACGGCGTCAGTTCCATGTAATGGTACACATAGAACTGAACACATGGGCAGCATGTGCCTAAGCCACCCTCCCGTCGTGGCGTTCCTTTCTCATCCACTTGAGTTCACTCCGATGACACCTCATCATGTTGAATAATCAGTGCTTTCCAGGTGTCTTGTCAGCTTAATGTCCCTGGTGATAATTAGAGTTTGCCTTTATGGCGATCGGTGGTGGGGTATACCCACGGCTTGCTTCCCGGGCAGGCGGTTCGCAGTAATTAGCACTCTTTTTTTAAATGAGCCCTCCTGCTGTCAGATGACATGGGCATGGAGGTTGCTACTAAATGTGACTGCCACTCGCATGTACCGGTCGCTGGTGGTGATTATGGTAGGGACTGCGAGTAAGACGGAGAGTGAGTCAGATTGATTGGCGTGCGTCGGACATGCAACTGACAATGACACAAAGATGTCACACACCTGCAACAGTCGCATTTCTGGTTTTGGTTTGGACATTTTTCTATTGTAATGGTTTGTATTACTATTTATCATTATTATCATTGTAATAACGGAGGACTGTTTGTGTGGTGGGGGTTTCAGCGCGTTTAAAAAAGCTACCACACAAATGAGCCCCAGATAGTCATCCTATAATTAAAACAATTATTATGATATAATAATTATATTCTTTCACACATGATAGCTTTTCATACCACAATACTGTTACAATGAGAGTGTCGGGAATAAGAATGGCAGCGTTATGTTCAGCTGTAATCTATGGCATATCGCCTAGCTCAAAGAGACCCCTAGTGAAACGCCTACGTCACCTACGCACGTCATCAATGCATCTCTGCCTCCATCACTGCTGCTTACCTTATGCCACTTTGGATGGAAGCATCTCCTCAATGACGTAATAGTGCTGTAATGCTGCATGCAGTTTGATATTCGGTTTACTGATTAAGGCAGCATCTGCTGAACCAATTTGCACAAACGGTGTCAAATAAAATATGAATACACTTGAGTGATTAGCATTTTTCAATTTGGTTAATTCTCAAAGCAACGGTATTGGTATTTACCCTACCAACGGTAGTGAGGAAGCTTTTGATGCATTACGTTTTCTTTTTGCAGTATTGTAATATTGTTTTGTTATGAATATTATATCTTTTTTATCTTGTGCTGGTGGGGGCTTACGGATTTTTTTCCGGCACTGAGCGGAGTTCGCTTCTTTTGTCTTGCAAGTTGTTTTTTTGAACTCCTGGGGTGCATCCGTTAGGATGGCAGTGTTGTTATAGGCCTATATTGAATCATGATGGAGGTACATTACCACCAGACTCTTGTCGACACTTACTACTGGTTTCTTGGCTGATTATTAGACACTTAATGTCGCTCATTCTCTGAGGACCCCGAGGCCGTTTATCTGGCTTTTTATCATGTGACCAGTGCTCTCTCCCTGCAGGATCTCATCCAGAGACTCAGATGGCTGCATCTTTATATTTACCCCTCATCTCATCAATTCACCCTTCACCGCTTTCATTCTCCTCTCCTCTGCCGTAGTCCACGGCAATCTCCTCATAATCAGTGCAGAGAGATGTCTCGGCTCGTCCAATTAGCCGCCTAATAGTCGCGATTAGCCCCGGACCTCTTGAGCATGCGTCCAATTCATTGGTTGGTGTGGGGTTTTTTCCGCTGTGCTGTGAAACCCAAGCATCCTGATTAAGTCAGACACGATCCGGAGGAGTACACTACCACTTGCCTCGGCATTAAAAATAAAACCAAACATCCCAGTTATCGCTTCATAGACTCAGAATAGAATAGAATCCATCATCAAGCCCTCTCGCTCGTATAAAAACACAGCATGTTGTGTTTCCAGTTCGTATTAAATCAGATTTAGGCCTTTGTTGACCAAGTATGATTACACATGCATAAGGCAGTTGTTTCCTGTAACTCAATGCCCACCCACTCTTGTCATCAATTATACGCCAATGTCCCTCCAGAACTCACAGTGCGCCTGCAGATTAACAGCAGATGATGTAGGCAGACTGATCAGTAGCTGAACTGAACATTGTTTGCTGCAGAGCACTTACAAGCTAGCGATACCTTTCACACACAGTGTTAATGTATTGATCCTCATGATGGAAGAAAACAGTGTCTGGTTGTTTGGTTGCTACCATTGTGTTTGTGCCAACTCTGTCTGAATCACATACCAGGAGCCAACTCGGGATAATTGAGCTTGGGATAGCACACTGTGAAAAGCCAATTAGTTGAATATTGTTATCTTTGCTCTACGTTTATGAAGCACTCTGCTTTGGATTTATATTTCATTCATAAGCTTGGAACAAAGCTGGAAAGGTGGTCCTCAAATAGAAAACAATCAGATTGAGTCAAAATAATTGACTCAATTTTGTGCACCAACCAAAATAGTTGGTGCACAAAATAATTAATTTTGTGCACCAACATGTAGGAGGTGCAAAAAATGATAGCTTATGTTCTATAACCCTTGTCTAGAGTCGATAGCAATGCATAGTCAAATATAAAATCATTAACTTAATGAACTTGATGAACTCATTAACTTAAAAGACTCCCAAGGCAGCAAATCCTCGATCCATAGATTTGATCATTCAGATGATGTTCTGCTTGGCCGCATGACACTCATGTCATTGTCTTCCTGATTTGAATGCTTCATTCAGCATTCATTCATTCATTATTTGTATTCATATCTGTGTATATAAAAGAATCCTCTTCTA
Source organism: Melanonus zugmayeri (assembly GCA_900302345.1). Lineage (NCBI taxonomy): Eukaryota > Metazoa > Chordata > Actinopteri > Gadiformes > Melanonidae > Melanonus > Melanonus zugmayeri. The sequence goes on along the minus strand of OMKN01043526.1, from coordinate 4,028 downwards.
CACAAGGCTTTCTCAGTTGAACTTCAAATCAACACCGTGTAGACTGGCCACTGTAGAAATACTTATTCAAATCCCCTTCTGAAAGCTTCATCCACTTGCGCAAATGAGTTTTCTTCTTCTTTCTCAGTAGAATATCTCTGCAACGAAACAGAAAACAAGGCGTAACTCCACCCTCTGTGCCGTCTCCCCCCAGAAGTTCTGCTATAACTGGATCCCAGATTAGTGTGTATCACCCAAGTAGTTGTTTATCACCCAAGAATCATCCATGACTCCACTTCAGCACTAAAATAACTGTTGGTCTGGTTGTATTTTTTACGAGAAAAAAAAAAGTCACCTCACCACGTGCTCTTCTTATCAGCACTAGACTTATTTTATGACAGTTTTCCCCACAATTGCACGATCCTCCTCCTGTGTGTGGCTGCAGGGCGTTTGGCGAGAGCTTCCAAAGCCTGTGTGCGGAGAAGCCCTGGGTGACAAAGCTGAGCTCCGCCGGCCTGATCTACATCCACTTTGGCCGGAAGCTCCTGGCCCAGCTCACCAAGCTGGAGGAGGGCGACAGGCAGCTGGAGTTGCTCTTTGACAAGGTGAGACGTTGTGTGTGTGTGTGTGTGTGTGTGTGTGTGGAGGTGTATCCTAGGATAGTTTGACCTTCTGTCTATCCATAGATGTGCTCTTGTCGTTCAATTCATTCTTCCGTCTAGCATTCTATCTACCGTCTATTGTTCGCCATAATAGTCATTTGTATCTACTGTAATAAAAATAATAGAATTACCTGTTGAATGTGTCAATTTTGTGAACATTTTCAGCTGGACTATAGGGGAGACAGCTTGTAATACTAGCATCTCCTGCTGCATCAGTTCCCCCTCTCAGATGTGTGCAGTCCCGTGATCAGAGAGATCAGAGAACAGGGCCACCCAAGGAGCCGAAAGGGATTCATTTAGCATGCAGGGGGGGTCCAAGGTCTCTCCTTTGATTCCCTGTCAATCACAGCCTCTTTAATTAAGTTTTCACGGCAACGCCGGCACTCATGGATGTCTAATGCAAGGTCATGAGTACAAAGGAGCCATTCCAAAGGAGAAGAAGCAAAAAGCCCATTTCAATCATCCAACCTGCCATTGATACATTTGGGGTTGGTTCTCCTTTTTAAGGACACTAAGCTGAGGGCGTGTTAGTTGCACGGGGCGTGAGGGTAACATCTTGATGTGCGTTACCTGCAGCTGTATGAGAACTTTGTGGAGGAGGTGGATGGCGTGGACAACGGCATCTCCCAGTGCGACGGCCAGGCGCGCTACGCCGTGGGCAGCACGCTCAGCGCCCGCGTGGGACACCTCAACCCACGCTGGAACAGCCAGAGCCAGGACACCGAGGTGCGTGGGTGTGTCATGAGTTTCTTTCTAGTTCTATTTTCGTGTCCAAAATAATAGACTTGAGTCCTATATGAAGCGAGCAACAAATACAGCCCCACGTGCTTTGCGCCATTAAAAACAATCCAGTTCTATTCGTTTTTTAGGTTGCGCTACAAACATGAACTCTGTGTGCGTTGGGCTGTGTATCTGCATTTCTTGTCTCTGTGTGTGAAACGTGTAACTTGTGTGTGGATATTGTGTCCTAGCATTTTCCAATTCGTTATAAAAAATGTGTCGCTTCAAAATCACTATGTAAGTGCTACGTTGATATTGGGGATGTTCCTGGAGACTCATTTCCCTGACGGTTAACCGGCTGTTTCGTGAGTCTAAAAAAAAGAAAATGCCTAGAAATCGGTCAAAATTGAGCACATTACAATCTAAGAGGTGTCGAAGTGGTGTCCTTCAGCAGTAGTCGTCATCTTGATTTAGGGTAGTTTAAATTCTATATTGTTTTAGGATTATTCTAAAGTAATACACAGGCTTGGAGGATTCATCAGCAGTGAAGATTTATTGAATGCAACAGCGATACATAAACCTGAGTTAGTTCATGAAGCCTGACTCCTACCGAGGTCAGGCTTAGAAACAGTTCTTATCACACCCAGGACAGGACGGATATCGCTGTAGACATCTTTGTTGGTTTAGGTGTTGCTGCCCACACCTCCTTTTGGGGACAGACCTTTGCTCAGCATCTACAGTGCACCGACTGTAATGGAAAAATCCTGACGTAGCTTTTCTGTATCCTTATCCTTGTCTACCTGCTCTGCCACGAGACAGCCCGTCGTCTGCTTCTTACCTCGGTACCTGCTTCTTACCTCGGTACCGTGTGAGCGAACAGGCTGTCACAGCAGCTGCTCATCATAAAGACAAGCAGGGATCCCTCATCCCACGTCACTTCCTACCATTGTCCTCTGTCTCACCAATGCAATCATTTCCCTCTTTGAGTAAGACACTAATGTAATCATTTGTGGGAGGTCAAACTCCGGGGGCACATATCAAACACAGATTCTACAAGTATTGTGTGTGACTTTGCATTTAGAAGTCTCATCTGTCCATAGACACAATATCTTATAAGGTAATTGCCACGATACAATGTTGTTGATGTTCTTATTTCTGTACTTCTCCTTTGCTGGGCAGATTACAAGGTTCATACAAGTGCATGACGGTTTAACTCTTAATTCTGAAACATTATGGGATATTGGATTATTTCCAACAGAGGCCAAACATGGTCGGAAAAAAACATTGTGTATTGCCATTTGAAATACCTTTTATGACGAAATCCTATTTTAAATGAGGCTGAAAAGTGGCATTTTGAGACGTGCATTAGACCTACTGCAGTGGGCTCTCATGTAGTTCACCAGGTGAGCTGGTAGGTAGGGGGGGGGGCAAAACACGTAGGAGTTGTCTAGCTTTGGAAGTTTAAATCTAAATAATCATCCGAAATGAATCTTCGTCTGTCAAGAGAAGTGATAACAATGATCGTGGTTCTTTTTTTCTCTTCTCATTCATTTTATCGATCCGCTTCGCTCAAACTCAGTAGGCCTAAAGAAAGTTAAGACATAAGTAAATATAATCCGGTAGATCATAGTTTGTAACCGATTGACATTTCAACCACGCGACTAGAACCATAGACGTATATACTGACGCCGCATTGACTGCTTCGGCCCGCTGCTGCGATACCTTAACGTCGCTGCCATAGTGCTTTTTATCCAGAAAAACCGCATCTCCCCCATTTACTTGTATGTTCACAGGCCAGTCTTGACCTCTCCAATATGGCGGCGACGTTCACGTATGATCCAAAGGCAGTCCATGTCCAAACAGCTGAGCGCCGCCTTGTGCGCATGCGCAGCAAAGTTCACCCCTTCAGCGGGAGCACAAGGTGCCCACTACTCCCTGTCAACGCAGATTAAAAGAGTTTACGACCAAAAAGGTTGCGTGTAAAGGTTTTTCCAGACCGAAAGCTTCAGAAAGATGGGAATACTTTAAATTAGCAGAACAAAACGGCCTTTGTTTGCTGTGCAAAATGCCTGTGGATTTTCACAGCAGCACTCTGAGGCCCCCCCTAGGGCTTATACATTACAATGCACGCGCACACACACGGGAAACACACACATTCATAAGTGAAATACACGCATGTGAAACACTTGCACATACACAAGTGAAAAACTCATTGTATGTATTGTACTTGTATGTATATGCAAGTGTTTCACGTGCATATGAGACCATTTTCAGTATATCCGGAAGTCATTTCAGTATACACAGAAGATGTGGAAAGATTGGCTAGAAAGAAGAAATATAATTTAGCCCCTGAAAAAGAAAAAAAAATCCCCCATAATTTCCTCTAATAACGAAAATGTAAAGGATAGGATTTTTCGACCTGGATTTTCTAACTGACTAATGGGGACAACAATTGTTGACATTGGTCCAGTATTGAGCGAGAACGCAGACGCAAAACGTCTTAACCAAACCAAATGTTTTTAACCCGCAATAGAGCCGTCAATGTAGGTCCTCTAAGAGTGCTTGTTTCTGCCACTGACAGGCTCAGGTTGTTATAAGGGTTTGACAACATTATGGAAAGGATCCCTACAGAGAAGTACAACTGTTTTCTTTTCTTTTTGCTTGATC
>OMKN01043524.1:0-12640 GCA_900302345.1 Melanonus zugmayeri | reverse complement strand
GATTTAAAAACCACTCTCGCGGGTCCTAAACATTTGGGGAGGACGGCGGGAATGTGCGCAGAGAGCCGCGGTGACCGCGCGTCCCGGAGGAGAGCCCGTGGTTGGAGGTTGCTCACCTCCGCGTAGGAGATAATAATGTGTGTGTGTGAGTCCGTGGGAGACGATGATGATGATGATGATGTGTGTGAGTCGGGAAGTTGGAGCGCTTTTAACTGTTGGACTCGGACGAGCAGCTCATCACACTGCGGACTGTGACCCATAAGTGTTACCGGAGACAGAGAAGACGCACGGCGGAGACATGAACCTGGTACCGTCCCTCACACAACTGTGTCTGCTCCACATGTTCTGGTGCTGCGGCGGCTGGAGTACTGCGACCGGCAAGTGACGGGACACCGGCTTTATATATTAATGCTAAAGTTATAGGCCGAGAAATATATATACTTTAACTGTACTTTTTTAAAGGTTTTAAAGTTGCCGTTTTAACGTTTGCGTAAAACAAGACGTTTTACGCAAACGTTCCTTAATCAAGTGTTGTGTCTATATAGGCTATGGTGTACATTTTGTGGAATGTGGATTCATGTATTATTATATATTTTGAATCAACCTTTAATCAACCCTATTTTTAAGATTAAGATATTTTTCTGTCGTTTCAGATTCCTTCGTGAATCCATTCAACCAGTGGACAGATGAGATTACTTTAGGACCGGTAAGATAAGTTTGGTTACTTGAATGTGTATGCAGATCTTTACCACTTTTCCCACATTTTATATTTAATAGGCTATTCCCACCGTTTTAGTTTGTTTGCATGTTGATGTTGTTTTATTGTTGTCGCTGCTATTTGTAAAAACAACAACAACACGTTATTCAAGAAAACGGATAGATTTCACGTAGGCTATTATTTTACGTTGTTTTAAAAAATATATCTTAAAAATGAGATGCGAATGCAAATGACTATTTATCGCTCAAATTCTAATTGACACGAACCTACTCGATCATTCATTTAGGTTAAATAAACCTCAGTATTAAAGTTTAACATTCATATCCTAGCCTACTTGAGTAAAGACCCGTACCCAGATAAAAACACCCTATCAATTATCTAACACGATTGGGGACATATAATGAAGCTGACCTTTGTGGTTGGTCAGTGCAATCTTGTGACGTCAGCAGGCGTCGTAGAGGAACAGGCTACGTCACTACAGGAGGCTACGTCACTACAGTAGGCTATGTAGGCCTATATAATCACTACATCATATAATAGACCTATAAATATAGTGGCTTATAAAGCCCTTTGAGACGTAACTGATTCAGTGCTATACAAATAAAATTGACTTGCCTATCTTTTTAAACTGTAGAGATAACTTAATCATAATTTAATTTAGTATAAAATATTCATATGTTAGTTCATTATCATATGATTTTCATAGGCCAGTGGTTCCCAACCTTTGAATTTAGGTGTACCACCTCATATGCAAAGAGTAACAAGACCAGGTCAAAACCTAGTAGATGGCTGGACCATGTATGGTCATTGTGCGAAATTGTGGCCAATTTGTTACAGGAATAGTCAGTGTCTATAATGTGAATTCCTGGATATTAAATGTTCATCAGCAATTTTCTGTAGTGGTCCCAGTAATATTTGTTGTTAAGTGTACTGAAGTAGCATCACATCACATGGTTAAGCTACGATTGAGTAAAAAAAAAGGTTATGAATGCAGTAGCAAGAACAATACTTTACACTCATATCTTGGGATATTTGATTTGAACTTATTCAAATCAAATATTATATTTGAATTGTTACTATTCTAATTAGGCCATTGTGTTAACTCCCCCTGCTCTTTCATCTGTCTCTATCTCCGGATGTTTCACTCTGTACTGAATGTTTTCAGAGTGATTGTTATTTGGGGTATATATATATAATATATATATATATATATAGAGAGAGAGAGAGGCATGAGGTCCTTCAGGTAGGATGGTGCTGATCCTCCGCATGATTTTGTAGGTAAGTAGCAGCACCTTCAAATCCGACCTGGCGTTAATTGGAAGCCAGTGGAGGGAGGAGAGAATAGGCGTGATGTGGTCGAACTTCCTTGTTCTAGTTAGGAGTCTAGCAGCGGCGTTCTGCACAAGCTGGAGGCGTGTATCATTATAAAAGTGTGTCCCCTGCGTGGTTCACACCAGACTGTTCTGCAGACCAGACGTTGTTACATTTGCTAGTAAAGTCTCTTTGTACCAGCACTTGGCGCATCAGACCTTCTTCATCACACAATTCTCTCCACAATGGTAGCAGAGGTCGGTAAGCCAGAGAACAGTGTATTACAGTAATCTAGTCTAGACGATATGAATGCGTGGATGAGCGTCTCTGCATCGGTCGCGGATAGCATTGGTCTGATTCTAGCAATGTTTCTAAGATGAAAGAAAGCAGTTCTAGTAATGCCGTATGTAGTCGTTTGATTCAATAGGAATGTAGAGAACTAGTGAGGTTTCGGTTGGGAGTTCAGCAGCCCTCCACCTCCAAGTTCAAGCTGTGGTGAAACCTCAATTAAGAGCAGGTAGAAAGTTGTGCTCGTTCATGGCGATAGATTTAGATGTAAAAAACACCTGCTGTCCACACTTCCTGTCGGGCCAGCTGTGAGTCACAGATCTGGAGATAGATGCTACGACAGGATGCTAATAGAACAACGTGCTACAGCCACCAGCTCACCCTGTCCCCCCAAGAACGCCTCCATCTCCAGGCTTCTACAGCGCAGGGACCCCCTGGCTGTACTAGAGGACTGAATATGGCAACTAACTATCTAACCAACTAACTAACTAACTAGCACCACCAAACACACCACAAAATACCCACCATCAAACACACAACTAAACCCACCACCAAATGCACCACCAATCACACCACCAAACAACACACATACACACACACACCCCAAACACAACACCACCAAACACAGTACCATACACAACCAAACACACACCAAATACACTACCATACACACACCAAAGACACGCACCAGCATAACAACAAAATAAACCAAAGCCAGGCCAGAGGGGGAACTATTCTCTGGGTTTCATTTAAGTTTATATGATTGTAAACTCATATAAATATAATCTGTTTCTTCTGAATGTTCCCAGATTCCCAGTCTTTACAGGAGGGAGGATGTTGGTAATCTAGTGTGGAGAGATCAGAACGAGGTAGGCAGAGTGCTTACACACACACATCAAGTGCCTTGTATCTGTGTTATACGCTATGTTAATGGGTATTAACATCAGGTTATTAGAAGACCCTTTCTGAAGGAATTAGTTGGAGCAACAACCAAATGTTTTATTGACCTGAAGACACGTGTACAATTTGAGAAAACCAAAGCGTCACAGGAAAACATACTCATAAAAGGGGAACCGTCACGCTTGGCTCTTTTCTAATAACAACATCAATGGAAAAGCTGGATCATTGACGTCCTTGGTCCCATTTCGAACAATGGAGAACACAAACGGACCAATGATGTAAATCGTTCAACTTCTGCACGATTTCTCAGCGGAAACAGAGTTGATGTTACGGACCACAATTTATTTCAGAACGAATGAAGCTGTACTCTCTCTAAGCAACAAATAAATCAATGCATAATAACAGTCCACACATAATGACACGCAGCGCAGGAAATAAGATGTGCTAAAATAGACGCTTTCCAGTGACAGCCTGTACATCTGGGTAGTAGACGTATGAATACATATCTACAGTATGTTATATGTTGACTGATGATCTGTGGTTCTGTCTCTCACAGGAACAAGTACAGAATGTGTTCAAGAGAGTAAGTCCATTTATATGAGGACTGATGTGTGTCACTCATGTAATGAAGTTGAATCTAGTTTAATCTCATGTAATGTAATATAGCGTAATATCATAATGTCATTTCAATTAAATTGAATCCTGGATTTCTTCTTTTCTAGTTCCTCTTTCATTACTCCAAAGCTAACTCCTTAGGTGCCATGCAGCACATCCAACACAAGGTAATACACCAGTCACACATACACACACACACACACATATACTGTATATACAGTATACCGTATATAAGTGTATATATGTGTATATATACAGTTTTGTGTCTGTCTCTTGTGGTGTATCAAGGTAAAAGGTACCAGATTAGTAAACCAACCAATAGCTGACTGTCTCTCTCTCTCTCTCTAGTCCCACTCGGTCCACCCTCTGATGAGACTCTTCCCCAAACTCTCCCAGAGGAGGAAGAAGCAGCTTGTCATGATGGTGATGACCCTTAGCCTGGAGCTAGCTGTAGCTAGCACATTTCATCACACGTAGCTCTATCTGTCACTCTACTAGTGCCAACACATGTAGCTTTACCAGACTGAGGCCGTGTTCGAATTGGCTCACTTGTGCCCTCATTCCCTAATCCCTAATATAATTAACACTATACAGTACAGGAGGGGACAAGTAAGGCATGAATAGAGGGAATTCAGACACCAATTATGCGCCGGAAATCCTTCGGTGTGACATGTTACCCAGTGACCATTCAGCTCATTTGCATAAATAACCTGTATGTGCCATCAATCCTACTGAATGAATCTGATGACAATGAAAACTGCAATGCATCATGGGATATAGTGTACAAATAAGTGTCAGTTCTTCAGTACGCTTCTTTTATGGTGCATTATGGGTTAGTGCACTATATAGGAAACCAGATGTACACAAGGACGCTACAAAAATGGTGATGCCCTAAATAGTGCACTATATAGGGCACAAGTGGACCAATTTGAACATGGCGTGACCCTATTCGTTGTCTGTTTATATATAACTTTATTAATCTTGTCCTTGTTTGGCTTCAGCAGATCCGAGAGCTCCCAGAAAGGATATAGTGTAAACACCACAGAAGAGAACAAGGATGCCACCTAGAGGACAGCTATTTTATCACATAATCCAATAAATGATTCTATTTAAAAACACACCATACTCAGACTGTCTTCCTGTTGTACGGTCTATCTACTCATGTTCACATTTGTATGTAAATATGGATGTACACATACATGTTATCAGTGTATATATATTAGTTTTTCTCGATTCCTTTGGCACATTTTTCCATTCACAGTTTACTTTTTTAAAACGGCTCACACACAGCCCTTAACAGAAGACAAAATGACCAAAACACCATGATGTTTGCAGAATGACACCACCTTCTCAAAACCTGTCACACACCCATTCAAACGAAACATTTCCATCAAAACCTACAATGTGTGCTCAATTGAAAATGTGTTTTCTCATTTATTTAACAATGGATAACAACATTGAAACTACAGCTATCAATATCAACCTCTGCAACCATCACTTCAACTTTTGGGCAGCACCCTCACAGTATTGACTGTTTTACCACTGACATCCATACTACAATTTGGGTTTTGTACTGAGCACTCTGTCAGAAAGTATTTCAAATCTCTATAAAAATTAGTATACAGTAAAATATTGTAGTTCTGTTTTTGTATTGCTGAATAGAACTGTAAAAGATATTGTAAACAAGGACCTGTCAACACCATTGATTTACATTTGTTCTACTGTGTACAAAAGATTCTCACACAAGATATTTACAGTATTGTAGTAATTTTTCCACATTACATGTACATACTGTAAGAAATCAAAATGACAGGCTTTTATAGGTTGAGAACTAATTGATGAATTGTGCACAGAGTTCACACAGATGCTGATGATATTTAGAATTGAGAGCAGGTTCAGTAGGCTGCTACTAAGTGTTGACGTGTTTTAACTGGTTTGAAAAGTGTGTTAAAAGCAATGAGAAAGTTAACCAAATGTTCGCCAGAGACGACTTGCTGTGCAAAGAAGGTGTGAGCATTAAATTAAGTTGACCCATGATTCGCTAAATGTGTGTAAGCAATCAAGAACAAATGTATATATGCAAGTATGATTAGTGTATGTATTGAGGGTGTATATATATATATATTTATGGTGTATGAATGTATGTGTATTTAAATGTAAACGTTTACAGGTCAGTTCCATGTATGTACAAACCTCTTTAAAAGACTTTAAACAGAACCACTGATGATGAACAGAGATTAACTCGTTTTAATCCAACATGTATAAAATGTATGTGACATTTTGTGATTATATACATATTCTCAAACATAATAAAAAAGGAGTGGGTCCGTATTTGAAGATGTCGTAGGTTTATGAAGGTTGGGGAGGAAGTTGAGGAAACAGATTGGCTACAACTTCCTGCAGTATGGCAGTACCTTCCCATAATCCTTTGTGTTGGCGCCTGGGGTTACAGTATGATAATAATAATAAATCACTAGCATTTGTATTCTACACGCTACATGTAAGAGTGGCGTTGGCTACTGTAGGGACAGCAGAGCATCTAGCCCGACTGAAAGGTCACAGGTTCGATTCCCCCTCCGCCACAGTGTGTAAGGTCGAGCCCGAGGCCAAACCGCCTTGTGTGCAGACTGCTAGAGACTCAGATATTTTTAACGTTAATCTTAAGTAGCAGAGGGCCATGCCAACCCACCGCTAGCCTTCCTCCGATGTAATCAGACTAGTCTTCGTCCGAATCGCTGTCTCTGCACGTGGGCAGTGAGGACCTAATTGAGCTCATGAGCTGGTCCTGGATCTGTTTCTTGGGGTTCTCCTCCAGGTCCGTCTTGATGGCGCCGGACTCCGCTAACCTCCACTCCAGCTCTGATTGGACAGACAAGTCACATGGTCACACCATAGCCAATGAGAGGGCAGAGTCAGGTCACAATGCACTTTTAAAACCAGTTGCTATCAAACAGCAGGGTTCTCCCTAAAGACTAACAGCGGCGCTGCACCACCATGCTCCCTTTCCAGAGCCAAGTAGGTTTGACGCATTAGTCAACGTTAATATTTTCCAAATCGATTAATCATTTCCCTTAACATTTCTAAAACCATTCAATTTAGACACATTGGGCCTCATTCACTCATTCATTCTTAAGAAGAATGAATGAGAAGAAAAAGAAAAAGAATGTCTTCTTAAAACCCACTTACGCAGTTTCCTTAGCATCGGATTTAAGGTCAAACCACTTACTTCAATGTTGCGCTCTTCTCCTGAAACCGCATTAACGGCACACGTAATGCCAACCCATGCATTTATTTTCTCCGTCCCTGTATAACCACTGCCAATGCTGCTAAATATAATTTTTCATTTGGCCTGCACTTCCTGCAGCAGTACCTCTACTCCTGAACTACTGACATTTTTTTTTCTTCTTCACCCCATTTGGCTTCTGACTTGCATTTTGGTGTTTGTGTGCAGATGACACTGCAGTTTGCCTTTTATGGCATTGTTTACCTATGCTCATTAGGATTAACTGGAACATGCTTTCAATTTAAATGAACTGCATTTATATAGCGCTTTTATCCAAAGTGCTTTACAATTTGTGCCTCACATTCACCCATTCATACACCGACGGTGGTGTCAGTCATGCAAGGCGACAGCCAGCTCATCGGGAGCAGTTAGGGTTAGGTGTCTTGCTGAGGGATTCATCATTAGAAGTACACAGGTGCGAACAAAACCGGGCTTTGAGAATGTGTCATGAATCCAGGGTTGATTTTTTGTAGAACCTTGCGCATGAACAAATTTAAGAAAAAACATAGGAAGATATTGCTGAATGAGGCCCATTGAGCCTATACACACACAGGCGCTATTCTGGAGACCGCCAGAAAACATTGTAACTGTAGTCTAGTCATGTATATTAAATGACCAACCTGTTATTAGTAGGTAGAGCTTTTGGTATCTTTTGCCCCCCGTTTAAACATTGAAATAGCTGTTAAATAAGTCAAATAATGCATGGAAGTTGTGTAGAAGCCATGGTCTTACCATCAGCTTTGAGGTTCATGCCCCCAAAGACAAGGGGTCCGATGAACTGAGCCTTCATCTCCCCCTCGTAGTAGACGAACAGGGTGGGCAGGTTGCGGTCGGGGTAGTTGGGGATGCAGGTGGTGGAGATGGACTTGAGGAATTTAGTCTGGGGGAACTTCCTGGCTAGCTCTGCCAGGTGTTGGTTGATCAGTGTGCACAGAGGGATGCTGGGAAACAGAAAGTACAAATGGATTCATTTATGGAAGTCCCATGATATACTACTTTCTCTTACCCTAACCACACAAACACCTTACATATAACTAACCATATTAAACGTTGCTTGCTAAAAGGTATAGCGCGTCAACTCTAGCAGTCTTATAGAGTCCCATGTTACTTGCTAAGGTGTAGTGTGCTAAGGCTAGGAGTCTCACCCCTGTTTGTAGAGGTGCAGCACCACCCAGATGCCCTCTCCAGCCTGGTTCACCTCCTTGACATAGTCCTGACCCGAGATCTCCTCCAGCGCCCCGAACGCGTTCTTCAGCTGCGTGGCCTTCCACTCCGCCAGACGCTTCTGTCTGCAGAGAGCGATGCTGTCAACACTCTCTCCCAACAGGTTTATCTTCATTCATATTAACGTCTTGAGTTGGTGTGTATATATATATATATATATATATATATACACACACACACACACACACACAGTATATAGAAATAAACTTACCTGTAAGTCACTTTGGATGAAAGCTAAATGACTAAATGCAACTAAAATGTAAACATACTACAGACAGGACTATGGTATGAGTATTACTAAACAGTACAGTATTGTGACACAGCTAGACTTAACTAGACTTCCTGACAGGGTGACTTCAGGGCGCTTTGAGTCCTGAACTAAACTAGTCTAACCTAGTTTCATTGATTTCATTGACTGATATCAGTATCATAGCCTAGCTTTAGTCTAGTTTTGTTAGTGACTGGACACCCAAATCCACAAAAAACTAAGTAATGTAGGGTCTTATGTTCATACTAGTAAGCATCTAAATAGTATTAGACATTAGTTTCAATCCATGTCTGAAATATCTTCATTTACGTACGAACCAATCACAACATCGCTGCTAGGGGAATCTTGGTTCTTTTTTCCTCCGCTACTGATATGCTTGATGGTGAACAAAGTGGCCGCTTAGCTCAGTTGGTCAGAGTGTGTTGCTAATAACGGGTTTGATCCCCGTACAGTCCATTTTTGTATCCACTCTTTTATTTGGATTGTGTGATTTATTAGCCTTTTTTTAATTAATTGTTTCTTTGTGCTGAAATGTACAGCGCGTTACAAAATGCTTTGCTATCGACGAACTGAACCAAGCCGCCTCAGGGCGCGTCTCGATGGCCAGGAGCCACCTCCGTCCCCCCGGGAGCCTCGCTAGGCGCCGTCGGGGCACGGTTATTAACTTTTTCACGCCGATTTTTGTGGATGCTTAATGAGACATCCAACTATGATATCATATATGCATTTTTATTATTTCAAGCTATTCATTTTAGTGTCTACATAATTCTAGTTAATTCCATTCTATCCACACAGAGCCGCTGACCTCTGATCTTACCGGTACATCTCCATGGCTGCTTCGTCTTCATCACTGAACTCGTCTTCGTTCTCCTCCAGCTCCTGCAGACTCATGCTCTCGTAGGTCTTCACTACAGATACAGAAAACCAGGAAAAACATTTAAAAAGCTAAAATATATATTAAAGGACAGTCAGTATTAAAGGACCAATGACCTACAGCTGCTGTCTAACATGACATCACATAGGCATAACAGGCCTGTGATTGGATGATGTGAGAGCATCCTGGTTGCCATACCGATAGACTGCTGCTGGAGGGCCAGCTCCTCCTCCTCCTCCTCATCTTTGGGGGTCTCCTTGGGAGGGATAATCCCCTTCCGCCGCAGGATGTCATTCCACTCGGTGTCTTCATTTGGGTCCTGGGAGGAAAACAGACCATCCTTCAGACCACAAAGTCCTCAATCCACGCTAACTGGAAGACTGAAATCATTCTAATGGTTAATTGTTTATTACTAATGGTGTATTTCAGTTTGTGAAGTGAGTTTGAGTTGAATATATTCCCTAGAATATTTTTCTATCTTGAGCAAAGCAACGGTGACAAACTATTTCCCTCGGGACTAATAAAGTACTCTGAATCTGAATCTTGTTAATATTACAAAATTTACACAAATCACTTGGAAGTGATGTTGGCTATGGAAGTGGCAATTTTTATGCCGTTGCCCACTAGCGCCGCCAGCAGCACACTGGTGGTCCAGCACGACCCAGTGCGCCCAGTTGGTCAAGAAGCAAAAACACGGAATAAAAACCACCATTCCCAAATCTAAACAGAAATAGACACTATTCCTACATCTCTTTATCTCACTATACACAATCACGTACACACATCGCCATGTAATGAAAAGTAGAATGTGTTAGTAATGTTGAGTAAAACTCATTGTTAATATATTACGCAATAATCTTACCAAATACATATTACATATACGTTGAATCATTACTTTACTACATTCATTCAACATTACTAACACTATTCCTACATCTCTTTATCTCACTATACACAATCACGTACACACATCGCCATGTAATGAACAGTAGAATGTGTTAGTAATGTTGATTGAATGTAGTAAAGTAATGATTCAACGTATATGTAATATGTATTTGGTAAGATTATTGCGTAATATATTAACAATGAGTTTTACTGTACAGCTGAACCAGAGATCTGAGATAAAACATTGATACAAAAAGTAATATTACAATAACTATAATAACTCATATCAAACGGTCAGATGACACCTTGAGTATTCAATACGTTGTTAGAATAAATAATAAACGGACCGTGTTATATTCGTATTTTAAACACTACTAACCTGCATTTTGAGAGAAGAGCTGAGATCAGTAGCTATCCAGCCACCGGAAACACATGGACCGCACCCCGTACTGCTTCCGACGAAACACCACGACTATATTTTGCCCTATCATTGTAACATGTATTTAAACATCTCAAATAAATATATGTTCTATTTAAATTGGATAAATATACTTTAACATGTTGAAATGTGTATTTTTAATGTTTTAAAAGCTGTGTCATCTTTATTAAATAGATTAGGAACACATGTTTGAGGGGACAATAATAAACGTCGCATCAACTTCCGCCTGGTGCCTCGATATGCCCACATAAGGAGCGGGAGCGCTGCGTTCCGTCTGTAGCAGCTGAGAGCGAAGTCAGCTGTCGATAGGTCTCAGAGGGAGCCGTCAATCATCATCACACACACACACACACACACGCACGCGCGCGCACACACACATACACACACCAGGGGCGGATCTAGGAGTTAAGATCCGGGGCTATTTTAGCGAGAATTATTTTGTTGACATTGGGGGGACGGGCCGTACCTGAGCTGTAAAAATAGATTCGGGGCGTTTGAGAAAACGTTGGGGGCTGCAGCCCCAGAAGCCACCCACTAGCTCCGCTCCTGGCACACACACACACACACACACACACCCACACAATCTTTCCAGAATGTTTATTTTGTGATAGTGTAGGCAGGGTATTTTCCAATGACAAGCAGTCTGTTTAAAGAACGTTTATTTTCTATTTTAATTAAATTAGAAAAACATGATCGTTAATAATGGAAACGCCCCATGATCTAATCTAAATCTATTTTCCTGTTCTGATCAAACTTTCCAGTGACGAGGGCTTTGACTTTTCGTCATTCAAAAAAGTAGATGACTTGATTAACTAAGTTAAGTAATTCTTAATAGACTAAACTTAACTTAATGAAGAAGTGTATTGCTTGTTTCCACTGCACTCTTCCTCATCACCATCTTCACCATCTAAACAATCCCCCCCATGATATCTGCATCGGTTAATATAATAGGTGGGTGTGTAGACCAAATATTAAAATGAATATCCGCACACTCATTGTCAGTTAATTTGAAGTAAAGCTTGTAACTCCTGAATACAATATGTGATCATGTAATCAGAAGAGACTGTTGTGGTGAATACATTATGTCTCTACATAAATGCCTCTATAGTGTAACTAACAGTCTCGTTTCCCGATATCGATGTACCTTAACGGTTTTCAAGGGATACGTTCGTACACACACACACACACACACACACACACACACACACACACACACACACACAGATAGGTAAGGTACATTCGGGAAACGCAGCCCTAATCAGCCACCAGAAAGCCTTTGTGTGTTAATGGTAATACATGAATGGTAATGCATCTTGTTATACATGTATGGTAATCCTGACTCCAGTATCGTGAGAATAAGCCAATCACAACACGACCACGACTCCTCGCCCGGAACCGAGGGAAGGAGAGCTGGGAGAAAATGCGGAAATAAGAAGTCGCCACTGGCTAGTTGTGTGTACTTCTTATACACACACACACACACACACCCGCGGTTGTGTGTACTTCTCCGCTTACTACACGTCCGCGGTCCACATGAGCGGAGAACGCGCATCGCCGCGGGACGCGCCGCTGATCTCCGCCAACCGCGTCTCCTCCTTCTCCCTTTAAAATCATCCGGTGGGGTCTGGTTGTTCTTTTTTAACCACCACCACGACACACAGCAGCAGGGACCCGCCGGGGTGTCCTCCCGCCTGGTCGGGGGGATCATGTGGCTGAATCCAGAGGAAGTTTTGCTGAGAAACGCGCTGAAGCTTTGGGTGACGGAGAGGAGCAATGATTTCTTCCTCCTGCAGCGCCGGAGAGGACATGGAGACTCCGCGGGTAAACTCTCAGGT
>OMKN01043521.1:0-13266 GCA_900302345.1 Melanonus zugmayeri | reverse complement strand
AACATTCGTTATGGCATTATTACTTGAGTTATAGGACAATAAGTGGAATCATTTCGAGGAGTCACCCTGCTGCTTAAGTGCTGCAGAAGCAATGGGAGCCCAGCGACAGCTCATAATGGGGGGGGAAAACAACATTTTCCCTGTTGGTAGAATTTAATTAGTTGGTATAGTAGTAGTTGGGCAGAATTTCATTATTTCTTGATACACGTATAATTAATATTTAGATTTAGCACACGTATAAGATGCAAATGTGGTCGTAGCACCAATGTGAACTAACTAACCAACTCAAACTTACTTTGTTAACGTCAACATGAAATGTGATGAAGAGCCGACTAGCCAACGCTAAGATCCGGTGAAATGATTCGTCCGGTTTTGAAAGAATCGATGTGAATATGAATACATCATGTGGCTTTTAGGATGACATCGTTATACAAATGAATGGAAGATGAACAGCGCAATCCCTCGACAAGAAGAACAAAGACGACAAAAGAATGAATTGTCTAATTAGGTTGACAGGAATCTTTCATGGAGGATATTTAAGTATATTAAGTGATATTTTTTGGCAGGGAAACAGTCGTTCCACCAGCCTCATGTTTCAGATTCCTATAGCTACTCTCAACTCCCTTTTTGCACTATTTGTAGCTACTCCAATTTTGATTCTACGCTTCGATTGTTCTCAGCCTCACTTGTAAGTCGATAAAAGCGACTAAATGTAAATGCGCGGCGCCTCAAGCGCTCGTTCACAGAGAGACAAACAGGAGATTAGAGCATATTTCACTATTGTTTTTCTTTGAGAAATAATCTCTCTCCTTTTAGCCCTCTTCACCCTGAATCCGGCCTGCCTTCTCTTCCCGCACGGCAGAAAATTTATGTGCTCAATCTAGCGTGGCCTTTAGCCGCAGGTGGTCCGGCGTGTCAGCGGAGTGATGTATAAGGACCCCATCCAACGCGCTCCTCTGAGTGAAGCTGCCGATCGCTAGCAACTCATTACTCCGTCAGTGTGTGTCCGCGCGCGTGTCTACGTGTGTTTGTGTGCGTGTGTGTGTCTATGTGTGTGTGCGTGCATGTGTCTGTGTGTCTATGTGTGTGTGCGCGCGCGTGTGTCTATGTGTGCGCGTGTATTGATTTAATCGCTGTGGCTCTGGGTAATCATGATTCCGGGGGGATAACAAGTGCTACATCAACATTTTCACTCATCCCTGACCCCCCTGGCCAACGGGCGCGCGCGTCGGGGGGGGTGTCCTTGGGTCAAGTTAGTAAAATCACCCCCAGCTTAGAGTCGTCAGCAGTTTGGATTTATTGGGAATAATATCGTGAGAGCGTGTTAGGATGTGTGTTTCTCTATGGCGCCTCGGCTCGCCAAGGTTTTTTCTTAGCTATCTTCATCTCTTTATCTCTATCTAAAATGAGATGAAAAATAATACTTTAATGCTTAATTGCTGCTAATTGCTTGGTAAGCCTTAAGAGCCTTAAGGGCCTACATCAAAAATGATGTAGGCCTACCGCTCTATTCTATAGTATGAGAATCAAACCTACGTAGAAATGGTTGGTAGAAAAATTAGTAGTAGTGAAAAATGGTAGTAAATTAAATTGTTCACCATTATAGGCATCATAGTCATTTTGATGATGACATCATTAACTGCATTCACCAGAATACACACTGGAGTAACACTGCTACAACTACACCCCATAATGCATCAGTTTAACCTCACAGCTGAGAAGAGAACAGCTTTAAAAACATCCCTTTAGTTTGAATATGAAACTAAAAATCACCCAGAACGGAAGAAGCAGCCTTCTCACTGTATAGATGGACCAGACGTGGGGGTGATATTAGGGATGCAACACATGTGTAACTGGTTATAATGCACCACTGTGAACAATCACTTGAAGGACTCTGTACTTCTCCCTCTCCGAAGTGATTTCATTAATGCCGCTAGGAACTTCCATGCCTGTTCTTCATTTTGTGTGCGTGGCGAGTTGCCATGGAAACAAGGGGAGAAAGGCCATGAGGTAAAGATCCGGCAAAAACAATTAATTAAAATTGGGAAAAAAATAAGATCCAAAAAGAATCACAGTTGGCATCCTACATCCAAGCAACGCAAGGAAAATGCTTTTTATTTTATATTTTTGTATAATTACTAAAACAATATGTCTCCTATTCCGGTTATATAGGTGACCACACATAAGTGTGTGATGGTCCAGATCACACAATCTCCTTTTATAAATGTCTGTGCAAACATACATGAAAACAGTTTCTCTGGCATGGAAGAAATCATACATTGGTTCCTCACACAAGCTATGGGCGTTTTTTTTAGGCATACAGATTAAAAATACTGTGTTATGAGAGTCACACTTCGCTAAACAGAGGTGTGAATATTAAAAAAAACTGCACTGGATATAAATAGGACCTTTTAAACTCTACACCACAAATGTATGCCATTATCTTGCAATTGCTTAGTCTTATGCAAAAAAACCTATCCCTGAATTAGGAAGATTTTGATTCTATGTGGACAATACCTAATTAAACAATTTCGCAATGTATTTGGTTTTCATCCATTGTAAGAGACTTTTTCTTCGGCTGCTCTTAGACGGAACTCAATTTGGCACCGAACAATTCGACAACATTATGGTTGACATTCATAGTTAGATGTTCAAAAAATACATTCTTCAATGATGCCGGAAAAAAAGTCACTTTGCCGTTCTGTGCTTATGAACACTTGAATGAACAGAAACTTGGATCACAAGCACAAAACAACGAACAGCGTGTTGTGGTAGTGCAGTAGTGTGTGAAGAACGGCGGTAGGGTAGTGCTGTTTGGCTCCCAGCTTCGGGG
The DNA here is from genome assembly GCA_900302345.1 of Melanonus zugmayeri. NCBI lineage: Eukaryota > Metazoa > Chordata > Actinopteri > Gadiformes > Melanonidae > Melanonus > Melanonus zugmayeri. The sequence continues at coordinate 10,433 of OMKN01043521.1, read as the reverse complement.
ACCCAGGGTTGACTCTCCACGCTGGTCCTCCATCCAGCTCCTTTAAATGTCCTCACAAACAACATAGTGAGACCGTCAAGCTAGGGCCCCATGGGTGTAAACGTAATGGGATGTGTATGTGAACCTGCCCTGAATGAAGCCACACACACACACACACACAGCAACCAGGTTAGACGTCCTGCAGGGGTACATACTGGTGAGGACACTGGGGCATCAAACATCCACATTGTGGGGACATTGTGGGGACTGCAGTCACCAAGCTGAAGACAAGCGCAGCTCCCACATCCAGACAGGAAGCAACACCCATCCCTGGTTCCCACCACCATAGAAAAACACTCAGATACCAATTACACTAATTAATGAATAGTATTGAGTTATGTAAAAAAGTTGGTTTCAACACCACTGTGTGTGTATATGTATGTGTGTGTGTGTGTGTGCACATGTGTTACCATGGCGTATGGGCTGCTGCTACACTAGACAAAGTGCTGATCGATAATGGGTTGAAACTTGCCTTTTGTTTCATCATTGCTGTCTCATTCTGCTCCCTCCTCATTGGGGCTTTAATTAACAGGCTGTGAAGCCGCTCTTCACATGTCTGGCGCTAACACCGCAGAGCTCGACCACATCGACTAAAACTTCATCGATTCATTCTTAATTATTCTTCATAGGGACTTGTAAAAAATTGGGTCCTTCTTTGGCCTCACAACCATAGTTTGAACAAAAGTCTATTTAAATAATACGGCCATAGAGGTGCTTGTGCTCAGCGGGAGTCCATTGTGTCATCAAGAGAAATACTCTTTAGGAAGAAAGAAAAACACACTCTAGACAACAGCCTTTCAAATTACATTTTAGTTTAGTCTTTTATTAGTGCACTATTGTCTAAAACCCCACGCTTACAATGTGGCAAAGCTTTAATTTTGATTGCCTTCATATTTCTTAAGGCCAATGTTGTGTCTATCGATACTCATATTAGACATTTTTAGCAGTGGCATTTTTAGCAAACTAAAACAGGATACGGGAATCAACAGGAGCATAGCTTCAAACTAAATTCATGGCTTTGCTTTTAATCTTGAGGTATTTTCAACATTAATCGCAACATGTTGGTGTTAGCCAAACCCTGACCAAATGTATAACTTGTCTAACTCTGATCGTATACTTATGTAACTCCCATTACACGTATTGAGTCCACCTCTATATAAATGTCTCACAATGATCATCTGGATTCAATGACCGGGAAATCCCGGTCGTTGTGCTGTGTGTGATTTTCCATTAACCTTCCCACTAATAGTCTCATTGACCTTTTTTATCTGCGTGAAGACATACAGGAATACATGCCGCCCGTACCCCATGCCATGCAGTACAGGGAAACACGCCGCCCGTACCGCATGCCATGCAGTACAGGGAAACACGCCGCCGTACCGCATGCCATGCAGTGGCCCTCATCTGGGACTTAGTGTCCTGTGACGGGTCCTTATGTCAGGACCTTTGGGGAGGAAACCATTACTCACATATTCATATTTATCTGCAGATAATGAACCAACTAACCTTAAACGGGCCTGTTGAATGAGGTGTGACCAATTAGCATGGTGGTTTGCGTGAGAACATTTTGAGCAAGGCCCGGATCATCAAGTCGCTTTTAAAAAAGTGTATTTTTGTTGTTGTGTGTTGTGTGTGTCTTGTATTGTCTTTTAGATGAAGATGATGTTGATTTGTTTTGACACTTTCATTTCTTTTATCATTCATGTGGATGGGGGATGTTGGATGTTTAGCATGTATTGCTAAATATTTGAAAGCAGTGCTCTGGTTGAGCCGATATACATTTTTCAAGAAAATGGAATCAAATACTAAATGGCTAACAATAATGGATTTGTTTGTTTTCACATGATTATCAAGTGTATAATTGGTCAAATTAAAAATAAAACCCAAGTAAAATGTTGCTATGGCTTTGACATAATTAACACGAAAAATTATTATTTACTTTGACCCAAGTACACAAAATGTGAAATGATGTAATTGTTATGTAATGAACACAATTGTAACTAAAGCATTTTTTTCAATTCAATATCAACTTCTCTTATTTATATGTAATCTAAATAAGAGTAAGCTATATAATATAATATAATAATCTGTCTGTTTGTAAAATACCAAGGACCCCAGTCAAAGGCGTGAATCATAAGGGTATCTGCAATGTGTGCACAACGTAAATCTTTGCTCCTCTGCCATCAGCAGAGTAGCTGCATCCTAAAGGGTCGGACTTCTCTGTTAAAAAAAAAGCACGGGAATGAGATTTCTTCAATTGCATGATCATCTTTAAATCTAATCAGAGCTCAGTACACAGCCGTAAACGCTCATCTGTAAAAGCTAAAAAATGTAATGAACATCGCGACTAGCGATCACTCCTCCCGATACGCCCCCCTTCGTATTGGAGAGGCGATAGTGTGGACGTTTATTGGATGAAATGATAATCAATTTGGACCTGACAGTTTGGTACTTCTCTGTGAGGATGTGACCTACTGTCGGCGCTAAGTAGAGCAGAGTGCATCACAACTCTATGGCGGATCAAGTTTTAAGGGCATTAAAATCAACCCGGTGCCCGGTGACACAAAATGAAAACAGTAATTAAACAGTCCCTATTTTACCATTAGGTGTGATGTTGATTAACCTCTTAACTCCCACGCCCTTTTTTGAGAATAAATTATTAATACATTAATAAATTAGCTTATAACTCAGTATCTGTAATGACCACATTCATGACAGTGGTATCATTGGAAATGTTACACCTTGTTTATGCATATATTCTAATAAATCCATATGCTCAATTATAAATAATTGTATATGTATCATTATTTTTTATTTGATTTAAGAGGTCAACCTTTACAAGCCATTTCCAAATCTAAACCTGTAGTGACATGTGTATCATAGATAGATCAACCTACCAGCCTATCCAGTGGATGGTGCCAACTGTTGATCTACCCATTTAAAGGTTTACACTGAAACATATGCTTTTTAAACAGAAACATGGAGGACATTTTAGAAGCAAGAAGTTCCTTGAGTGAGTGTCAGGCAGATACAGCACCCAGACAGCCACTGCACATCATTACATATTAACATAATGTGCCATAATGGCAGCAATTTCAACGCCACAATTCTTAGGTCTTTATTTCAACACAATAAAGACGCTAAGCTATAATTTCTTACTTTCTCCCCATAATTTCTAGAAAGAGGATTTGCTAATGCACATGGAGGATAATTAGAACCAGAACATTAGAGCATTAGACCAACCGTACCAAAGCTGAAGTATTAAATTATACATTCAGGTAGTTTAATGTAGTCCAGCAATCATCAATAGCGTTTTTCATAAACGGCGACCAAAAGAACAGGCAGTGCTAGGACTTCTTTTTTCTGCTGTCCGTTGGCGTGTTTGCAGTACATTTTCAAATCACTACATTGAACTGAAATACATTCCAACTCTGTCACCACAGGCCCGGCGCCAGGATGAAGTGACTGAGGGGGCTGGTAAGATTTTTGAGGCGGTAATTTTTTTAATAAAATAAAATTAATTGATTTAACCATGCAATAGCCTCAGAAAGGTTAAATAACAACATAAGGCTACTGTTTCAAAATAAAAGAATACATTTATTAAATAGAGCACTCCCATAAGAACATAGCGCTAGCAGAGTACTAAATATTTGTGTATGTATGTATGAACAATTTTCTAAATCTATTTTCAAAATCAGCAGGGGGAGGCGTGTAGAAACAGATGTTTGCGGCTTGTGTAAAGGGAGTACACAAACACGGACACAAACTTTCCTCAGGTCATGTGTATTATGACTGGATTATCAAAATAATCATAATCACACTTAATACATATACAAGTACAGGTCTAGCAATGTATAGGCCTACAGCTTTCTCACTCTCTGTACCGTACTTTAAACCCCTGTTTTGTACATAGCAAACCATCAGCAAATTGTACTGAAATATTACTACAGAAATGCATATTAAGTAGTAGTGCAAATAAACAGTCCAACATCATAGTTTTTATCCATGAACCCTGACATTTGCATTATTACTCCCTATCACTACCCTGTCTTCCTTTAAGTAACAGTACTGACGCATTACAATAACAGTAAACTGAATATTAATCCGTTTTCTCCTAAATACCCTGTTACTCTGTAACTTGTTAACTCAGAATAACTAGTTATTGCTGAAAAAAACGTAATTAACAAACATATTATTCATGGCACCTCATTTCAGTACAGTAACATAGCCGTATAGTATAGCAGTATATTCCTCCGTGTCTGCATCCGGTCAGCATACGTTGTGTTAAAGGCTAAGTTAACGTGTAAAGAAAGTTGCACTATGACTTCTCGTCGTCCACGGTGTCGCTGTTGCCTCGGTCAACTAAACAGTGAAGCGATGGTGACTGAAAAGCACTGCTGTGGGTGTGAGGTTTGACCCTAGAGTGGACGGGAATGACTGATGCGTCTTTCACCGTGAGTATTGCAATATAGGGGCATTCGCGGCCATACGGTGATTTGCAACCCCCCCACACACAACAAACAGTGCTATCCATTGTTCTGAAACGACAGCCTAAGCGATAATCACATGTATCTCAGCCATTCATTTTGTTGTTTTTGCAATCTTTCTATAGATACATAAAGCTTAAACAGAAGGAGCAAAAAATACACCTGAGGGGGCCAAGACCCCTCGTGGCACCGTCTTTTACTCACAGCACGACTCACAACTCACGACTCTTTTCTCTTTTCTTGGTGTTTCTTAGAGTGGAGGAACCCAATCAGAAATGTTGTATTGTACTTATTATATACTTATCATATAATTTCAACCTATTACCTTTGTCTGTACATTGAAAGTGTGTGAAAACCAGTCAAATTTATTTCATGTGCATAAAATACTATATGCAGCCAATGCAGCCAATTCTGATCCTGAAATTGAATATAATATCAAGTATGCATTTTCTCAATACTCTAATACTTTTCTCAATACAATACTACAATATACAGTACTACAATAGTCCTCAATGCACAAGTACACACAACTCACTTGCCCAAGTACACACAACTCACTTGCCAATTACTCTCACAAACACCTGATTTAATGTGGAAATTAACAATTAAAACTAATGGCTACCTGCTGTCCAGTGAACCAATACATTGTTGTCACTTGCTATAGGGCTTGTACATCAGAATGCATCATGGGATTTTTTTGTGGACGATATTCCATATTGAGAGGACTCAAAGAGAGTTGTAGTGCTGTAAAATCCTAAATCAACAGTTATACCGTAACCTAGGCTAATGAAAACTTGCCACGTCTCACATGAGAAACTCTGTGGCAGTTTCAAACGTCTCCCCATAATGACAAATCATTTCACGATTCATTATTAAACAATGACCAAAAAAAACATGACTACTAACATAATAACTAACATCCCAGTGCTCCTATGCTTCCAAAATGGAGGCAGTCATCGCGATGTACAAGCCCTGTCGTTCTATCCAATTACATCCCACAATTAAATATGCATAGGGAGTACAAGCACATTATAGTGCATCCAGCTCCAGTATAGAATAGTTAATAAGAAAAGCACATGGCAGTAATTATCCACAGCCCGTTTGACTATGAATAATTACAACAACACATATTACTATTGGATTGTGTAGTGGTTGCAGGATTCAACCGCCGGCCAAGAGGTACTGGGTTTCGATCCCCCACGTCCGCAGCCTACCTGTAAAGCATCATTGAGAGAGATGCCTAACCCCCGCCTAAACAAGGCTACTTAATGACCTGTATCTGAATTCACTGTCGCTTTGGATAATAGCGTCTGTTAAATGGCTAAATAGTAAATGCACTCACCCTAGTGAGCCCCGGTGACACAAGCCAAAGTTAAAGTGTTACGCAACTCAATCCGAACGGCCTTGAACCCCTGCTTCCCGAAGGAGGCGATGGCACCCGACAACAAAATGGAAGATGCATGAAATGTGGTGAAAAATAACTTTGCTCTCCACGAACATCCTTGACACCATCTGGGGCGTCTGGGGGATTTACTGCAAGGACTACAAACAAAACCAGCAGATCAGACAACAAACAAACACATCAACAAGTCAACGGTTAGCATGCAGATTTGCCGTAATTAGGTAAACGGTTATTATCCACTGTGCTATTATGACCGATACAGGGAGTGGCGTAAGTACATGTTTAAATTATGTTTGTTGTAGGTATTAAGCATGCAATATGATGTTTGCTGTAACAAGAACTGATTAGCACTGAGCGGCGTACACAAGCACATCAAAACTTGACGTCACAGCGACCTCCACACACATTTTTATTGTAAACTCCTTCTGGACAACGGTTTACTTTTTGAGAACATCAAGGCAACGCTGATGACACTAAGCCTTTTTTCTTTCGTGTTTTTATACACCGACCGTGAGAGAAAGGTTTCCCCCTCAATTCCTTTCATGATGTCTGGTGGGTTACAAGAAAATAATTCTGGCACCTTATTTACATTCAAAGTACCTTTCTTAATGATTGAAAAATGTAAATGTGTACCTCAAAAATTGTTGTTTACTTTCCAGAATTGTGATTTTAAAAATATGAGTAGTTGTTATTAATTAGCATTAGTATTGAGTAGAAGCAGAATACTTGCTAACACAACTGCTATCATTAAACATGTATTGACATGCTATAGTACCAGACTAGATAAACTGTTAAATGTACTTACTGTATATAAACATTAGTTTATTGGAATATTACATTTTCTTTCACTCACACACACTTTTCCCTCCTTCTCCCACAAGTCTTGAATCACCGTATCGCCATGAATGCCCCTATATTGCAATACTTACGGTAAATGACACATCAGTCATTCCCGTCCACTCTAAGACTTAGGGTAAAATATCACGCCCACACCACCCATCTCCAGTCATCATCGCTTCACTGTTTAATTGGTCGAGGCAGCAGCAACACCGCTGCCTGGGTCCAGACCTTTGAATCCACTCCACCGAGTAGAGTACAGGTCTGGCATCGTGACATGAAACAGCGATTTCTCTGAAATCGATATCTGATATCTTTGATCAACGATATCATATTCATTTCGAGGGCTTTAATGCATGATCGGAATGACAGACGAATAGATCCGGGGCTATTTTTTAATTATTACTTTTTTTCGTATTCTTGTTTTGTTTTTTGTGATCCGGGGCTATTCATAAAACATCCGGGGCTGTAGCCCAGGGCTAATGACGCCGATGCAAACAGGGCTCTGGCACTTGGCAGAATGGCTTTTCAAAATAATAGCATCTCCAAGGCCACTTCCCCCTGTGGAGCGATTCGCAGAGTCGGTCATGCACACACGCATGCATCCACGTACACAGGCAACAGCAAGGCGGGCAAAACAGCAGAAGGGACAGAGACAGAAAACCCAGGCTGGGTTGGGTGGAATTAACCGTAGCATAAAGTGTTCAAAAGTTAGATTATCGCCAAAAAGTATGTAAACAGTCAAATAATATTTCCCTAATAAGGCTTTAATATGTGGAATTCATTAATAAAAAGTTCAATACCCTCATAAGCCATGCTTGTAATAACACAGCCAGTCTAATGAGATAATAGTCTGTTTTGTGGTCCAAAAATTGTGGGTGAAATATTAATGAAAGCCAACATATAGGGAGTCAATACAAATAGGAAAGTTGCTGACAACGTGTCATTTGGAAACAAAGTGTTTCCAGAGAAGCAGAATGACTTCCATTATTTAGAGTCGCTTGCATAATAAACTGTAGCAAGGCCATTAATTCCCATAATGAGCGCGGCGTAATCGCCCGCTGCAGTAATAGAAATATGACTGTACATATAAAAAGGGGGAGTACGGCCTTAGTTTTAGAGATATGATGGGTTATTAAAAGAAAAAATATCCATTGGGGTGCAATTAAATTAGATTAGCACCGTTATCAGCAATTATTAAAGCCGTTATCGCCAAAGGAAATTACGACAATCGCAACCTTAATAATGAATGCTTATTAAGGGAAAAAACATTTTTTATGGTATGTCCTGTATAGGATTATTGTGGCGGTGAATCAGGTGTCTCATGACATCTGGAGACATCTCCTCGTACAGCAAAGCCCCATTGTGAGTAGTATTGTGAACGTAATCACCATGTAATTCCTTCAGAACAGAAGACAGAAGCTAACAGTACAGTATCAGAATTCCGGGTTTCTGCAAAGCAACACATCTATATATAGACTTGTTTGCAACACAAACCTCCCTCAATCTATATCCAATTAGTTCAGTAGGCAAGAGGCCAGGGAATGTGGAGGTTGTTGGAGGCTGTTGTTAACCGAAGCGCCAATAAAGTTTTCCTTCTATTTTTTTTTTTACTTTATTGGTAATCGGACACCTCCAGGTTGTACACCTGTCTGTCCTGACGCATTAGTATCAGGAGCCTCCGCTGCTTTATGTTCCGCTCCCAGAGTGCTTTAGCCATCTAACTGACATGTTATGCGTTATGTGAACCGACATGTTATCGGATACAGTTGCCCTTGATTAATTTTTGCTAAATGTGTGCTGCCTATCTCTCGTTGTTCGAGTATATCTCAGACCGTTCGCTTGGACTGAAGTCATCTTTGGCGATTTATTAGAGGTGTACTCGATCATTTAGTATAAGATGTATTATATTTCCAAATGAAGATAGGATTAGGATGACCCTATACAGTTTTCTAGCTTTCTTTGATTCAAGACAATGATCACCCATTTCTTTTACACGTTTTAGTGTTACTCATGATAGTCAAGCTGTACTAAAAATTACAAACTACATTACTGCATTCATGCATATACAGGGCTTTTGTGTACGTAATGTATTGGTTTGGGCATCGCTGATACTCCTGAACTTCATTTCCAATGTGTGGTCGCTCATAGCAATTAAAAGCATGGATTTTGAAAGCACTCAAACAAATACACATATTAAGCCCTGCCACTTATGCTGGAGTAATTATAAAATAACTCATCTTCTCACACACACACACACACACACACACCATATCTCCCTGTGAGCAAACTCCGCCCTATCCACTCTCACACGCACGTACGCACGCATGAACAAACGCACACACACACACATACCCTGTGAACAAACTCATGCTCTGTCTCACACACACTTGGCTGAGAGAGGTTCATGAATTCTAGCGTTATCACGGTCTACCGCCAAGCAATTTCCGTTCTCGTACTTCCTATGAGGTGTGTACGTCAGTTAACAGCCCCCGGAGCGAGGAGAATACAAACACGACAAGAATAAGAACAACAACAACGACGACGACAAGAATAAATATGGAGTTTTGACGAAGAATTTGACAAAGCAATATCTGAAACACGTAACGGAAATGGATAATCCTCCATCAGATGTCCCTCCCTCTCTCTCACCTCTCACCGCTAAACCCATGTAGCTGAAAGTCCATCCCTCTCTCTCACCCCTAACGCTCATTTGGAGCATCCCGCTCCAGGCATTCTGTTGTTAGATGAGAGCGCCTGGGAATGAGGTTAGACACACACACACACACCATATCTCCCTGTGAACAAACTCTACCCACTTTCACACATGCTCTTGTAACCCACCTACCATTGAGTAGAAAGTTTGTTCATGTTAATGTGTTACTGTGTACTATGTGCTAGTGTGGTTAAACTAGTGGAGGCGTTACATAAGCAGTTGCTTAATGTTCTATGGTTTTCCCTTAACGGTTATGCGTAACATAGTTGTGTTTGATTGTTCTTCATTTGTGAGATAAGGTTTTAGTATTTACAGTATATAGTTATTTTTCAGATACAAGAGAGATTTGCATGTTTTACACATTTGTTACAATCAACGTAATAGAGGACATTGTAATACAGTATGTTTAGTCATTTTATTAGCCATACATGTTTTTAGCCATCTCATATTCTATTTTTTGGATGGTAGACATACCGTGTTTTTGACCTAATTCAGTTCCAGGATACGGCTGAAAATTCTAGGGGCACAAGGGGTATTTGGGTTTATAGAAATGGTATAATTGTGTACGTTTCCTTTATGGTATTGTTACTATTTAATTATTTCATCCATTCTAAGTACGCTCCAGTTCATCTAAAACTAAGATAGCATACCGCTATCAATCTCTGTTTACCTCAGTACTGACGTTGTGTTTATTGTGCTGAAATTGGTACTTGTGTTAGACTCTCTCACACACACATACATACACACACACACACACACACACATACACACACACACACATACACATCTGTCATGGATGACGAGACAAGCTGGGCCACTTCAATCACAGCAATTAAATGACCGCTTTCAAGCAAAGTACGTCTCATTTTGTTTGCAAATTAAATGTCGCGCTTTCCTTCTTCGAGACGGGAGCAGCCTTGGGGAATATCAATATTGTGACAATGTCACAATA
>OMKN01043516.1:0-13424 GCA_900302345.1 Melanonus zugmayeri | reverse complement strand
GGTAGGAGCCCCTCACCAGTTTTGGGACCCAGAGCTGGCATTCCAGCGGCTCTTGATAATCCTCTGTCGGAAGTGTGCTAGACGAATGGCGGGTGTTGATAAAACATGACCCCGGTGGAATTTTACAGTTTGGGGACATGACGTTCTTTGTTGTGACAAAAAAACAGTGCCACATCATTGCACTTATTGTGGCTTTGCTGTGAACATATGCAATTACAGAGATAGAATATTGAGTATATTCATTTGATTCATGTATTCTAAAAAAACATTGGGAATTGTACTATAGCATCAGCTCTTAATCAGCACTTAATGGTACTACTTAAGGTCATTACTAGAAACCCATTGGCACCACAACCCTCCGTATCTGTTTTCTGTGATTCAGGACCGGTTCTCATCTGAATGTATTTGAGTTAATGCTGCCATGTGAAAATACCTGTCACATTTATCTGGTAAATATCAACACAGCATGGGAGATTTGGAGGTTGAAGCAGAGATGGAGAGGTGTGAACCACTCATGTAAATCTTGTGCAAGATATTACATTCATTACATAATAACCTTCCATTATATGGTATCAAATATAGCCAAACACCAACTTTTGCAACAGTTTATGTTGTGTTTGGTTTATCCTATTTCCTTGTTAACAATGTTATGTTTAATAAAACATTTTTCATTTAGATGTAATTAATTATCTCTTAGTTCCGATTTTAGATGTATTCTCAACCCACTAACGAATTGGCTCAGAATATCTACAGTAAATGCTACTGTTTTATAATAATACAAAGTATCAGGGTCATCATTAGATTTGATTTTGCGAAGTTGATTCATCCAATTATTATTGAAAAGATTTTTACACAATCACTGTTTCTAAATGGTGGAATGGAAATGAATAAAATCACATGTTTTTATCGAAGCTGGTCCTCCTATAGATCCTAATGTGATGTTCTGTCGTGATGTTCAACAGGTGCTGATCCGTGTCATCGACACCAACAACCACCGCCCACAGTTCTCCGAGCAGCGCTACGACGTCAGTGTCCCAGAAGACACGGCGGCTGACACTGAGGTCCTGCAGATTAGCGCCGTGGACGAAGACGAGAAGAACAAGCTGACATTCACCCTGCTGAGCAGCACCGACCCGTTCAGCCTGAAAAAGTTCCGCCTGGACCCAGGAACGGGTGTCCTGTACACAGCCGAGAGGCTGGACCATGAGACCATGCGCCAGCACACCCTCACTGTCATGGTACGGATTAGCGATGACAAAGCCTCATTGTTCAGAGCTTTTGTTGACTGGGTTTAACTGGTCAGATTTAGGTGATGTTTCATCTATTTCTGTGTTCTTTACATGTAGGATTGCATAAGATTAACATGAACATGGCAAATGTGGATGTCCCTGACTTAAGTGAAACCCACATTATTCTCCTTTTTATTTTGATAAATAGATAATACAAATTAAAAAGAAGATGAGACTTTTTTCTTCTTTAGTTTAGCCTTTCAAAATTGAATTGCTGACAACTCACCAACTGGTGAGTTCTGTTACATTTTCTGCTAGCAGAACAAGAGTATGTTTTGATCAACGCTTAATTTAACGGATTTGCAACCGGAATGCTTGGATTTATTTCTTTGGATTTGTTTTTTTGGATTTAAGGACTGACCCAGTCCTAATACAGAAAACTGCCGAATGTGTGAAATTGCTTTTCAGTTCAATTGGAAAATGTAACTACAGTACATACCAGTTTAATATTTTCCATTTGAACATATCACATGCCCAAGTCTGTCTCTCCCATTTGTTTTGCTTCCTATCTCTTCTTCTGCTAAATGTGTATTCACAACTCTTATAACCAGGTGCGTGACCAGGACATCCCAGTCAAGAGGAACCTGGTGCGCGTCATCATCAACGTGGTGGACACCAATGACAATGCTCCCTGGTTCGTGGATGCCCCATACTCCGGTCGTGTGTTCGAGTCCGCTGCGGTTGGCTCAGCTGTGCTTCAGGTCACTGCTCTGGACAAAGACCAAGGCCAAAACGCTGAGATTGTCTACAGGATTGAGTCAGGTAAATGTCACTGATGAAGTAATTTGGTGATAGAACAGGTGTAGAAGGGGTTTTTACAGATAAACTGTGAAATAGGTTTAAGCAAAACGTGAGTTATATTGAGTTGAGGATTCTGTCATCCGTTGAGCCTGGATCATGAATGCTTTACAGAGGAGGAGGCTGCTGAGAGCTTTGTCAGAAAATATCTAAATATGTGGGAGTTCACAGGGCATCTTCAGAAGTTCCCACCATTGTTTTCTCTGCGAATAGACTTGGCTCGAGGGTGGGAGAATCAGCGATTTGCCAGTCTTTTGTTTGATACATACATTTTTGAGATTGTTAAGATGATTCAAGCCAATGGAATTGTAGCTAGAGTTGCTTTGAGACAAATTGAATGACTCAAGATGACTGATTAAAGTATAAAGAAATGCTTTGTTGAATAAGTAAAATATAATATTTTTTAATTCCAAAGCCCTTTGAAAACAACAACTGGAGGCAAATTAGATGTCCTTATTTGCCACTATTTACATGAATAACAAAGCAAGCAAGTCAGTCTAAAACTTAGATAATGTGCACACTAATTAATTCATTTGTTTTTGTTTTGTTTTTTACAGGAAATGTTGCAAACACATTTGCTATGGACCCAGTCCTGGGGACAATCACAGTGGCCAAGGAACTTGACCGCAGCAAGAAGAATCAGTTTGAACTAATTGTGAAGGCATCTGATAAAGGAACATCTCCACTGTTCACTACAGCCACAGTGCTGATTTTGGTCACGGTATCTGACAACGCTGCCCCGAAATTCACTGAAAAAGAGTTTTCAGCAGAGGTCAGTGAATCGGCCCACCCCGGAAGCTTTGTATGCTTGGTTACAGCCACCAGTCAATCATCAGTTTTTTATCAAATCAAAGCTGGCAACATCAACAATGCATTTGACATTAACCCAAACTCTGGAGTGGTTGTCATCCAGAGAGGTTTGGACTATGAAACCACACCTGAATACAAGCTTATCATACAAGCCACCAACATGGCTGGGCTCGCCAGCAACACAACTATGCTAATTCATCTGAAGGACGAGAATGACAATGCCCCTTTGTTCCTCCAAAGGGAGTTCACAGGCATGATCAGTGAGTCAGCAAGCATCAACAGTGTTGTTCTGACCCTTGAGAGCACTCCGTTGGTTATCCGTGCCTCCGATGCTGATGGCGACCACAATGCTATGCTTGTCTATCAGATCGTGGAGCCGTTTGCCCTCAGTTACTTTGCCATTGATTCCAGCACGGGTGCTATCAGAACAATCACAACCTTGGATTACGAACAGAGAAAGGTTTTCCATTTTACAGTCCAGGTGCATGACCTTGGAATGCCACGTCTGTTTTCTGAGGCAGCAGCTAACGTGACTGTGATTGTCATCAATGTCAATGACTGCCCACCACTCTTCAGCCAAGAAGTGTACGAGGCAAATGTCCTAGTGCCAACATACAAAGGAGTAGAGGTCATCAAGGTCAACGCCACCGACTCTGACTCAAACGCAAAGTTCCTCTTCTCCATTTCTGAGGGTAACATTGGCGATAAATTCAAGATGGATCCAAGCAACGGTGTAATCTCCATTCAGAACGTCACACAGTTGAGAAGCAGGTATGAGCTGAAAGTAAGGGTTTCAGACGGCAGGTTTGCCAATACCGCCATGGTGAAAATCAATGTCAAGGAAAACACAGAACACAGACTGACATTCACCAGGGATTCCTACAAGGCCTTTGTTCAAGAGAACTCCTCTGAGAGGAAAACTCTGGCTGTTATCGCCGCAGTAGGGAACCAGGTGAACGAGCCCTTGTTTTACACCATTCTGAATCCAGACAAGAGATTCCAAATCAGCCACACATCTGGGGTTCTCTCAACCACTGGAACTCCATTTGATCGTGAGGAACAGAACAGTTTTGACATTGTCGTCGAGGTCACCAGACAGGACCAACCGGAAGACGTGGCCCATGTCCTAGTTGTCCTCACGGTGGAGGATAAGAATGACAACACACCCATGTTCGTGAACCTGCCCTATCATGCTCTGGTCCAAATGGACGCAGACGAAGGACATGTCATCCGCCAGGTCACAGCAGTGGACAAGGACTTGGGTCAGAATGCTGATATCTACTATCACCTCAAGGAACACCAGGAGCACTTTCAAATCAGCCCCTCCGGAGAAATCTCCCTCAAGAGGAAATTTGACTCGGACTCATTAAAAACATATTCTGTTGTTGTCGTTGCCAAAGACAGTGGAGACCCATCTCTTTCATCTGAAGTAGAAGTGCCCATAACAGTAGTTGACAAGGCAACACCTGTATTTGAGAAGTCTTTCTATAGTATTGAAATCCCTGAGAACATCCCAGAACACACACCAGTGGTTCATGTTCAAGCCAATGACTCTGAAGGCCCTCGCATAGTCTATACTATCTCCGAGGGGGACCCCTTCAAACAGTTTTCAGTTGATTTCAACACGGGTGTTTTGCATGTGATTCAGCCATTAGATTTTGAGACACATCCAGCCTATAGGTTGAGTGTGAGGGCCACAGACTCTCTCACTGGAGCACATTCTGAGGTGTTTGTCGACATCATACTGGAGGATATAAATGACAATGCCCCAGAGTTTTTATCAAAGTCTTACTATGCCAATATCTCGGAAGCTTCTGTCATTGGCTCATCGGTTTTGCAAGTGGCTGCTAAGGATTCAGATAAAGGAAACAACCGAGAAATCACTTATCAGCTGGTTGAGGAAAAGGGAAGGAGTTCAGATTACTTCACTATCGATCGTACCACCGGAATTATCAGGATGGCCCAAATGCTTGATCACGAGGAAACCCCTAACCTCAAATTAACGGTTCGCGCCATTGATGGAGGAATTCCAGCCCTCTCAAGTGATGTCACGGTTGCCATAGATGTCATTGACCTGAATGACAATGCTCCAATTTTCACCAAGACACTTTACGAAGCGACGGTCAATGAATTAGCACCACGCGGTCATTTCATCACCCAAGTCCAGGCATCGGATGCTGATAGCTCCGACTCTGTGAAACTGTCGTTCTCAATTGTTTCTGGAAACGAAGACCAAAGCTTTGCCATGGACAAAAACACAGGGGCCATCATTATATCAAACCATCGAAGACCACATATGCTTCCTCTGTACAATCTAACAGTGTCTGTGTCCGACGGTGTGTTCAGAAGCACAGCGTTTGTAAAAGTGATGGTAATTGGTGCAAACTTTCATAATCCAACCTTCCCTCAGGTGGACTACGTGGTCGAGCTTGTGGAGAATTCACCTGTTGGAACCTTAGTAGTGGAAGCAAAAGCAACAGACGATGACGAAGGCATCTATGGGGCAATTACATACCACATTGTGAATGAATTTGCAAGAGACAAGTTCTCAGTCAATGGAAATGGAGAGATCTTTACACTTGAGAGCCTTGACCGTGAGAATGCCATTGAAAAGGTTATCCCCATTTCTCTAATAGCACAAGATGGAGGTGGAAAAGTAGGATTTTGTGTTATCAACGTTATCCTAACCGATGTCAACGATAATGCCCCACAGTTCAGAGCAGCTGAGTACAAAGCCACAATTGCGTCCGATGTCCCGAGGGGAACATCAGTGGCCAGAATTGCTGCTTCGGACATGGATGAAGGAAGCAATGCTGACATCTATTATGCAATTGAAGCGGATGTTGAAAGTGTGGAAGAGAACTTTGAAATCCACCCTTCCACTGGGGTCATTGTCACTAAAGAGAGCCTCATTGGACTTGAAGATGAGTTGTATGCATTCTTTGTCAGGGCAAAGGACGCAGGCAATACACCAAAACAGTCCGTCATCCAAGTATACATTAGGATAGTTTCCCCAGAAGTGCCAGTCCCCAAATTTGTTGAACCACATTACCGTTTCACAATCTCTGAAGATTTGCTAATTGGTACGGAGATCGATGTCATTCAAGCGGAGATTGAACAACCAGTGTCTTACATCCTCATAACAGGCAACACTCCAGAAAGCAACAGAGATGAGGTGTTTGTTGTTGATCGAGACAGTGGGGCCCTGAAGCTGGAGAAGGCCCTTGATCACGAGACTACCAAATGGTATCAGCTCACCCTTATGGCCCAGAGCAACCATGAGAACCGTGAAGTTGTGGCGTCTGTGCACATTAACATCCAAGTCAAAGACCTTAATGACAACAAGCCCATCTTCGAGTCAGACCCTTACGAGGCCGTCATTGTGGAGAACCTCCCAGCAGGTACTTCTGTGATTCAGGTCAGAGCCACCGACCTTGACTCTGGCACCAACGGCCAAGTAGTCTACAGCCTGGATGCTAAGCAGAGCTCCCAGGAGATCGCTGAGCTGTTTGCCATTAACAGTGAAACGGGATGGTTGGCCACGTTGAAGGAACTGGACCGCGAAAAGGTCAGCAAGTACACAATCTGTGTCCTGGCCACAGACAGAGGCGACAAGGTCCAACATGTCACCGACGCTAAAGTTGTGGTAACGGTAGCCGACGTGAACGACAACCCGCCCCGCTTCACGGCAGAGATCTACAAGGGGACCGTCAGTGAGGATGACCCTCCCCCCAGCGGAGTCATTGCCATTCTGAGCACCACGGATGCTGATTCAGAGGACATCAATCGACAAGTCAATTACTTCATTACAGGTGAGCATTTTCTTTTCTCATTAGAAATGGATCATAATTAAAAGAGGATTAAAGTAATCAGGAGCCTACTCGCTACTGGTGACGATAAACAAAGATTAAAAGGGATGCATTTTTTAGAGACCACCTAATTTTATGATATCTGGTCTTTGAAAAATTATACAGTTGGTAAGAATAAGAATCTGCTTATCCGTATCTTTATCTGCTGAGGCATAAGGTTATGAGGTTATGTTACAGAAATGCAGCCTTGAATAACACTTTTAAATCATTGATCCTAAACGGTTTATCAAGCAGTAAAGCATTTCCTTGAGTGCTAATTAGTAGTTATCAATCAAACACACAGACACACACCAAGGTGATATCCGCATTAGTATGCCTCTCTGGTGTTATCTACATTACTGGGAAAATAAGAAATAAAAGTCTGCTTGCTTCCCTAGACACATTCAATACACATTGAGCTCTGAGCATAAAGACCACGTTCAGGGCTGTGTGAATGTGTATCTATTTCGGACTGCATTCCTCAGCACAATTGAATATACTATCTATTGCCATGGAGACCCACCGCTCAATTCAGTCAACAATCAATGATAGATGCAGCGTCTGTTTATGTAACGCAGTGGCAAAAATGCCGGCAACCCAAAAAGGTGCAAAAGTCGATGTAGCTGTAACCCTAAATAACCATCCAAAAACATCTGGTGGCTGCCAGCCTGTCTCTTGGTATCAGCCAACACGTGGACGTCGGCTAATTTATGGACTACGGCAAAATCATGGAAGTGTTCTGCCCTATTAAGACCCTATTAAGATATATCTGAATTACATTAGATGTACATACATTGAGTCATTCAGCAGACACTTTTATCCACAGCGACTTACAAGTGAAGCTGAGAACAATCAAAGCATGCAATCAAAGTTGGACTAACTACAAAAAAGTGCTGCACCACCAAGTTTCTAAAAAAAAAAGACAGTTCTGAGTAGCAATAGCATTTTTTTATTAGGGCATAATTATTACATCTCAGAGGTATAGAGATAGTGCATCTCAACAACGTGCATTCAAACTTCAACATTGAATTCAATTCAACAATAACAGCTAGGAAAACAAGCTGAACACCAAAGTGCACAAGTCATTTGCAATTCACTATACCGGGTGTCACTATACCGTGTCCTGTATGATTATGATATATTTTACTCCCATTTCATACTAGTAGCAGACAGTAGCCAGCAGGGACAACAACATCTCAGAGAGTTGGAGTCTGACTTTAGTCAGTTGTTACCTGCTTGTTTATTTTCATTCCACTCAATCGAGCTGGATGAGTAAACCCTGTTATTATCTGTTAAAACTAAAGGCTTGTAATTCTAATTCGGTTTTCTTTTCTCTTCTTGAATCTTGCACAGGGGGGGACCCACTTGGACAGTTTGCCATCGAGCACATCCAGAACGAGTGGAAAGTCTCTGTCAGGAAGCCCTTGGACCGTGAGGAGAAGGACAATTACCTGCTAAACATTACCGCCACTGATGGCATTTTCGCTGCCAAGGCAGTTGTAGAGGTCAAGGTCCTGGATGCCAACGACAACAGCCCCGTCTGCGAGAAGGTGAGCCCCAGACTATTAACCAGCACGTCGCTACCTGTTAGACACTTAGAAGGCGTTTAACTGCTAATGCATTGTGATGCTGCAGACTGAATTATGGCTTAAATGCATTTAATGGCCATTTCATTTTATTTTGATTTTATTTTCTTACAGATAGCCTCAAGCGCAATTAACTTTTATTAAAACTGAACTTACTTAAACACATTCGAGCTATTCATATGTTAATGTGATTAATCTTGACGTATGTGTAATCTCTGCTGTATTGTGTTGTATCTGCTGCCCCAGTCCCTTTACAGTGAGAGGGTACCAGAAGACTCCCCGGCTGGGAGGCTCATCCTGCAGGTCTCTGCAACGGATGCTGACATTCGCTCAAATGCTCAAATCTCCTATGAGCTCCAGGGAGCCGGTGCCGAGTTGTTCACCATTGATGCTGATACAGGTGTGTGTGTATGTGTGCCTGTGTGTGCACACGCTTGTGTGTGTGTGTGTGTGTGTGTGTGCGATAACAGACTAAACCGTTTAGGATCAAGTTGTCAGTTGGAAATGTCAGTGGAAAAAAGTTGTCAAGTCAAATTATAGGGTGGTTTCCTTTTTTCTGTCCATTAATAATCTCTCCCTGAGTGTTCAGACATGGTGAAGGTTATTAATGTGAAGTGTGCATATTTTGTACCCATTTAACTTTAACTTTATATTAGAAAATTGCTGGACTTTCAACAGAAATCCATGAACATGGCAGTAATTCCAGCAAGAAGTGGAGGCATCATTCACACTGTGCATTTAAGACATGCTGCTATAGCACCAGCAGAAATTACAATAGCACCACCATAGCACCACCAAGAAATTAACAGCGTCCCCAATTACCATAACACCAATGCAGCAATAAAGTTATGAACTGACAGTTATAACTGTGAAATAGAATTTAATTTCCCCCCATCAACAAATACAAATACACCATCACTGAATGATTCTGCTTGTAACACCAGCAAATCTCTGGCACCACCACTGCTCAGACCAACTTAAATGATTGAATAATTATTAGAGATTATTATTATTTGTTGTTGTTTGAACATGGCATTATTATTAGCTATACTCCAATAGTCTAGATCTTTCTTCTTAGTTACTATTATTTACTCATCTTATCGCGATGGTTTGGCTACATAATTTCCATTCAGGGCTAATGAAACGTTGTGCTTTACTACTTGCACAAACATCATTTCCTTTGGGAAATTGCTCTAAAGCTAGGCACACCAATTACAGGAAGAAAGAAAAATCAGAAAAATCTAAAATCGCCACTGCTTAAGCCATAACATAAGCCAGCAAACAATTTGAAAGCAATTTGGAAAATTTTAAGGAAGCCCTGGGGCACAGCGCCGCTAGTGCCACGGCATTAAAAGCCCTGCAAAGGCAGAATCCTGATGGGCTCGATGCACCCGCTGACGACGCTAAGCGAGGCGGAGAGGCTGAGGTGGCCATCTATCTGCAGTCTGGCCAGCCTCCACATTTCAGCGGCTAGCACCAGTGGTACTGCTCGGAAGTGAAACATGCAGAAGAGGACATTTTCTTCTTCTTTTCATCTTTTTTTACCCCCTGTGCTGACACGTAGGATTGTGTCACGTGAGGACCGCTGTGTGACTGGTTGTTATTTACGTTGGCTGCCGCCCATCCCGGGACACATGCTCTGTTCCTTCCATTACTTATGCATTACTCCCTTTCCCACTTCTGGAAGCCCGTAGTTGTTTGGAGGTTGGTGGTGGGTTTTTTGTTAGATTGAGAAAGGAAGTTATGGTGTGTTAGAACTTCTATGATCTGTTTTGCTGATCTACTCTATGTATTTCCCAATATTCATGATTATTTCTCTCTTTCTCATACCTACTTACTCTACTGAAGGAGGACAGTGTGCAATAATGGATGCATTTGCGTCTGAGTCTCATAACATTCTCCTGTTTGCATCCGCAGGGGAACTGAAGACCTCCCAGCCCCTGGACCGTGAGGAGCAGGATGAGCATCGGTTCCGCGTGCGAGCGCTGGACGGCGGTGGCCGCTACTGCGAGGCCGACGTCCACATTATGGTGGAGGACGCCAATGACAACCCACCGCGGTTCACCTCCGACCCCTACACCGTCACAGTGTTCGAGAACACGGAGACAGGCACTTTTGTGGCCAAGCTCCTCGCCAACGACCTTGACACTGGTGAGCTGTTCGAAACCTCATATCCTCCTTCCTCATTTCCTCTTTCCTTATCTCACTAGCTTATTACCTTGTTATCTCCTCATCTCATGTATCATCTTCTCATCGTTTTATCATATTTATTGCTTTTGTTCCCCATTATTGCCCAATATAATCCTAATGGAGAATCTTTTCTTATTCAAATGTTCAAATATTTGGTCCTCCCATCCAAACAGCCAGTTTCGGGGATCCTATCTTGTATTGTATTGTATTGTATTTTGGTCCATTATAGATGCATCGCACAGCAATTTGATGCTTACCTATCTTACCTTCACAGAAGTAAAAAAACAACTAAGAAAACCCGTCCCAGACACAAGACTTCAATTGGTTCTTCATTATGCAGTGTAAACAAAACATTCTTCTCAAAATCCTTTGCTTCTCCACTTTATCCTGCATGAATATCATGCATATTTCATGATTTATAGCAAGTAGGGATGTTTGCGAAGCTCAGTTACTTATTTCTAAATGAGCAAATAATGGGTTCAAAACCAACAAGGGATATTTCTGAATAGTGCGTTTTTTGCAAGCATCAGCATTGTTATTGGTTGTTATGTGCTTGGCTGGCGTACCAGAAATGAGCAGCCATTTCCTATTTACATTCAGGTTTTGGACTAACACAAGCAAACAAAATGATAAATGAACAATTCATCAAAATGACAGCACCTAATGACGGTACAAAGAGTGAAAAGCGTCCGTTAAAGACCAGTCCCTCCTGGTTTCCATCTGAATAACAATATAGGAATGCAGATACAAACACTGCACCAACAGTGATTGTATGCTTCTATCAAACAGTTAACCAGTAGAGTTTCTTAATAGAGCTCAATATGGATGGTACTATGTGTGCACAAAATAGTGCGTCATGTGGACAATTTAAGTCTTGTTTTCAAGTTTAAAAAATGTATAAATCACTACAAATATAGAAAATACAGGTGATTGAAAATATAAGTGATCAATAACATATTTTTTTTTACAAATCTGGACACTTGAATCTTGGGAATTGTATAGTAGGTTTTTTATGTGGTTATTCTGTCACATTGGATGCACTCCCACTTAAAATATGCACTCGCATCATTCTGATACATTTTGAACCATCTGGGCAATCTTGGTAATAAAATGGAATTGGCCTAGTGCCAGTCCCATTTTCAGTTTGGTTTTCAGCAAAACAAAAGTGTTATTATCTTATTGTTTTGTTGTGGCTCACTTATCGAAAAAGTTTCTACTTGGGAAGAGCTATCCTATCGTTGCCAGCTGGAGACATGACACAGGTGGAGGTTAGTCACGCCAGTGGCTCAGTGAAGCATGGGAGTTTTAATGGCACGTTATCAAGGTTTAGCTGTGTGGGGCAGATGGACTAGTCATCTCTAGCGAGCAGAGAAGATGGACATCCCAGGAACCATGGTAGTCAGCACAATTGCCAATTGTGTGTGTGTGTGTGTGTGGTGCAACACAATTGGAACTTCACGTTCCATCAAGCCTCCCCCTTCAAATGAGAATCTCCTATTTCATTCGTCGAGACCTGTAATCTTTCACAGATCTCCACCGGAGCTTTGATCGCCTGGTGAAAACTCAGAAGCTCTATATATGGAGAGTACAGCCAAGTGTGGAGCTACCTGAGAACCTTACCTCCAGCCATTTCACCAGCACTTTTTATCCCCCCACCCCCACTGCAAGTGTCTTAGACCTCTCGGTGGTCTTGGTGGACTTCCAATTACTCCTTCAGTTAACCTACTCTGGACACCGTCACCCGCTGAACCGTGTCCTGCTCCTTCCTCACTGCTTCAGACTCTTACGTCTCTTCCCCCTGCACCCTGCACCCCACCACCTGCCCCCTGTACCCCACCACCTCTCCCATTCCCAGTCCAGCTGACAGCTTGACAGAATGAATGAGATGGTAGAATGAGGTTTGCCAGGACTAGGATTTTTTTGAGCAGTGCCGCAGGGAGAGAGGGGTTGTGCTGTGAAGGCATTTACTCCCCGGGGGTTTGCCTGTACGGAATTTGCCTCACATTGTGAGCATCAATGATAAGGGTGCTCACTAGTAAGGGGGCCAGGGAGGGAAATGCCCTCTTCGTTTTGGCCAAGGGCACTTATAATTTAGACTAGGTGCTTGCGACGGAAAAGATAAAAATAATGATTTTTATATATATATATACAGTGAACCCTCGTTTTTCGCGGGGGTTACGTTCCGAAATGAACCCGCGATAGGCGAAATCCGCGAAGTAGAAACTGCAGGGTTTACTGCCGTCCACTGTCGGCGCAGAACGTTTTGTTGACATTTTTGTTTTTGGGGAACTTAAATTTGTCAAGGTGTATTACGTATACCGTAACTTTATTGAACTGAACTGAACTGACATAGATAGAGAAGAAGCGCTGAGACTGTTTAGCCAATCAGGACGCAGAACACAATGCACTGTGAGAAAAAAAAAACATTAAAAAAAAATCCGCGAAGCCGCGAAAGGGGAACCGCGATACAGCGAGGGATCACTGTAATACAATTTATAATTTGTAATTGTTAACATTGAAATAGTTCACTCCTCATTATGAAAGCAATGGACGCCTCTTCTGGTGGACATGCAGCCCCTGACGTCCATTTAAATCCACCTTCTGAGATGTTCATTTAAATTACAGTGTCAACCTGACATGGAGGGGTCTTCATCGGGGCAATTGAGGCTTCACAGACTGTCACCGTGGCAACGGAAAAAGGAACAACCATTACCTTTTCATCTCGGTCGCAGGGGCGTGTCTAGACGGGGGGCGTGGGGGGGCACCAGCCACCCCTGAATTCACCATTTATTCACCGTTCAGGGTGACTTAAGGTGCACTGGGTCATGTTTGAGAGTTGTGAAGAGAGAGAGTGGAAGAAACAAAAAAACAACACAAAAATGTTGTCTTACCCGTCAATCACA
>OMKN01043509.1:7694-22173 GCA_900302345.1 Melanonus zugmayeri | reverse complement strand
TAATCCATGACGGCGTAGTGTGTTACTAATAGTTTTCTTTGAGACTGTGGTCCCAGCTCTCTTCAGGTCATTGACCAGGTCCTGCCGTGTAGTTCTGGGCTGATCCCTCACCTTTCTCATGATTATTGATGCCCCACAGGTGAGATCTTGCATGGAGGCCCAGACCGAGGGAGATTGACCGTCATCTTGAACTTCTTCCATTTTCTAATAAATGCCCAACAGTTGTTGCCTTCTCACCAAGCTGCTTGCCTATTGTCCTGTAGCCCATCACAGCCTTGTGCAGGTCTACAATTTTGTCCCTGATGTCCTTGGACAACTCTTTGGTCTTGCCCATTGTGGAGAGGTTGGAGTCTGATTGATTTAGTGTGTGGAGAGGTGTCTTTTATACAGGTAATGAGTTCAAACAGGTGCAATTAATACAGGTAATGAGTGGCGAATAGGAGGGCTTCTTAAAGAAAAACTAACAGGTCTGTGAGAGCCGGAATTCTTACTGGTTGGTAGGTGATCAAATACTTATTTCATGCAATAAAATGCAAATGAATTACTTAAAAATCATACAATGTGATTTTCTGGATTTTTGTTTTAGATTCCGTCTCTCACAGTTGAAGTGTACCTATGATCAAAATTACAGACCTCTACATGCTTTGTAGGTGGGAAAACCTGCAAAATCGGCAGTGTATCAAATACTTGTTCTCCCCACTGTACGTGAAATGCAACACTTCTCCTAATATGTATCTGCAGAGCCGGACAGCACATCACCGTTTCAGGACCCTATCAGCGCCACCTAGAGAATTGGACTACAAAGGACCGCATGCAAGATTTATTTTCCTAGGATAGCTCCGGGAAAATGTGCACCACACCCCAAACTAAATTCATTGGTCGCCCCAACTGCTTCTTCTCCTTTGGCCTCTTTTGGGGTTTTCAACTACATTCGGCGCCCACCCTAACCATAACCATAACCCTAACCGACAAAGTAGTATTTGAGTGTAGTAAACCTTTAAAACGAAGTACTTGAACAGAAAGTATTTGGGTGGAATATACCTATCCGCCATATAATGGCGTAATTGTGGCGTAAGGTACCAGTAAACCGAGCGAACTAGGGTCCTAAAACGCCCTGAAACGGTGGTTCCTGAAACGGTGGTTAGGGTGCTCTCCGGCTCTGCAGGTACATACTATTGTCTCAATGGCGGAGAAACGTAGCGAGGAAGGGAGTAGAATCTCGCTTCAAAATCTTGCTCTTTACAACTCTCAAATCTTACCTACAGCACCTTTTAAGGCCTCAGTAGTGAGGTTTACCCCGGAGGACACCCGTCACTCTGTAACACAAGCAATCCAGTTCAACAGTGGAAACGTGCCCACTGCTACAGCATTCACATCCAATCAATCAATGTACATGAGGCCAGCCATGGAAATATTTAATAGGATGACATTGATAACATCAAGGCTGGAGGGCTGTCTCATTGCGAAGGTCTCTCGAAGGAAAAACAGTTGGATTCAGTTCCATTTCATCCCAAGCCAACCCTCACCTAAAGGTAAAATAGCTCACAGCTCGCATGTAAACAGCTAACAACTCTCCCCGTTTCCATTTCCCCAGCTTCCGACGAGCAGAAGGATGTACTCATCCTGGTGTTGCTGGAGGACATTCCCATGCAGCAGCTGTCTCCGTACTACCGCTTGAGGAGGCTCCTGAAGAGACGTACCTGAGCTGGCCCCAAGCGAGCTGGCCCCAAGCGTACGCACACCCAGACCTGTTCTGGGAGAAGCTCCGGCAGGCCCTGGAGACCTGGGAGCACCCAATGGGTGAGCACCTACGGTTCACCATGGTGAACGGACCTCCAGGAGAGAGACCAGGCCAGTGAAAGGCTTAACCGGCCCCCTCTTAAACAGCGAGAGGGCCGGGAATTCAGACCATGGCCCTACAATCCTGAGTCTTTCCCAGACTGAGTTTGTTAGCTGACTTTGAGATGTATATTAAAATACTTTTTGACATTTTCCTGACAAGATATTCGCTAGGTGTGTTGTAGATACATCCCTCTGTGATATGTTATTTTACATTTTTAGATCCTGTTGTCCATCACTGTAAACTTGACTATCTCTAAAAGGCTACATGAGTATTTCTAAGCCAGACTTTGTCTGTGCATATTGCTGTTTAGTGCCCCCTAGAGGGCTCCCATGTGTGTAACACCATGTATCATTGGTCATAGTTTCCATTCAATTAACTTTAGGGAATGTTCAGTGTGCTCTTTCTATTGATCTTGTTTGATTTGCTTGCTTGATTTTTGTCTCCCAAGTCCTAAGAATGAATAGTTTGTATAATAATTAAGTTGTACTATGGGATGAGATAATGTGTAATGTAACATATTTGTTTGCATATTCATATCAGCTTAAGATTCATATACAGTTGTTTTCTTTCAATATTTCATTTTATTAGTAAACATTTTTCATTTAAAGATGTTTCAGTTTTTAAGTGGAAAAAACTGATATAAATGGTCATGAACACAAAATAACATTTTATTTTCTTATCACTTTCACACACACACACACACTCTCTCTCTATTAAACCAGAATTTCAAGCAAGTCAGAGATAGATTTCCCACATTTTTTGTTGCTTGCTAATGATTGACAGCATAAGTGGGAAATTTCCAATTTGATCATTCCACAGATAAGAAGTGTAATGTTTCTCCATAACGTTTGAACAATTTTGTTGACAGTCTTTCCATTTTACCACGCTTATTTAATTTAACATTGGTTTAACTTTGTTGCTAAAAATGTCAAACTAGTGTAAAGTTCCACTTAAAATATAAACAAGGGAACCCTATAAGAAAAATACAAAAGTGTTCATTATACAATCATCATACAACAATCTTCAGACCACAGGAAGTCGGGTATATATACATAACTTATGATCTAACTTATCTACTTTCACTCAGTCACTCAACAATCTGAAGATGGGTGGATGGATGGGTGGATAGAGAGACAAAGACAAACGCCAACAAACTCCACCCTGCTGAGGTGTCTTACCAGTGAGGTCATGTCTCTTCCGGCCAGCAGATGGCGACAGCGGTCCGTTAAATCAAGAGATGACGTCAGATGAAGCTCGATATGGTTTATTAGACTTTATCATGATTTCACAATATGGCAGTGGTGGACAGCAACGAAGTACATTTACTTGAGTACTGTACTTAAGTACATTTTGTATCTGTACTTTACTGGAGTATTTTTTGGGGGGGAAACATGACTTTTACTTCACTACATTTGAAAGACATATTGTACTTTTGACTCCACTACTTTTCTATGAAGGTTCCCGTTACTCGTTACTTTAAGCATAGTTTTTAAGTCAGCGGATTAATTTTCTTTCTTTTCATGCGACAGGCCATAAACTGTGTTCCTGCAGTAACGTGTGGTTTGTCCAAGTGGTATTGCCGTACGTGAATGTCGCGCATGCGCTACTCAGATCGGACAGCTACTCCATGGTGGACCCTAGAGCTAACTTTACTCAGATCGGACAGGAAAATGCCTTTTGTAACAGTTCAATTAGGCTGTGGTAATGATGGTGATGATGGTAATGATGGCTACGGCAGATAAAGATGACGAGTCCTCCCCAGAACACCCATGGCCGTATCTCAAGTCCATGTTTGAGTTTGTAGAAATGAAGGATTCATATCGTTTTAAATGTTTGCTAGTTAGTCAAATTGGACTGAACAACTTTAACTTGTATTGGAGTAATGTTTGACCAGGAGTATCTGTACTTTGACTCCAGTAATTTAGTTGTATACTTTTTCCACCACTGCAATATGGTTTATTAGACTACGTTATCATGATTTCACGTCACTAGAACTACGTCAATTCTTCATGTAGGTATAAAGTAGGACTCTGAGAATGAATAAAGTCCAAGAGCAATCGTACATGCACACCCTGAAGTCATGAGTTCATGGTCATTGATGCATGCACATTGACCACATTGACCATGTGGTCAATGTGCACAATTTGTTACAGGGATATCAATGGTCATGTCTATATTGTGAATTCCTGGATATTAAATGTTCAATTTTCTGTAGTGGTCCCAGTAATATTTGTTAAGTGTACTGAAGTAGCATATCACATGACATGGTTAAGCTACGATTGAGTAAAAAAAAAGGTTATAAATGCAGTAGCAAGAACAATACTTTTGCCTCTATGCACATGGAGGGTTTTCTCTCTTATTCTGCTCTATGCTGAACTGTCACAGTGCATAACCATATGTTTGATTTGAAAGAACGTATAATGAAGCAAATGACACAGTAATAGTTAATGGTAGAGTGTATTAATTATTCAATATAGTCCTCAGTATAGTATATATCCCCCATGAGCAAGCACTTGGTGTCAGCAGCAATGAAAACGGGAAGAAACCTTGAGCAGAACCAGACTCTGGGCCATCTGCCTCCACTGGTTGGGCTGAGAAAGAGAGAGGAAGGGGAGAGAGAGAGAGAGCATAGCACAATGTAAGTTTGACATAGACAGTATATATAAACTGTACAAACAGTTTACAGTAGCATATTATACAGTTTATACAGGGTGAAAGGTATGACATACATTATGTAAAGTTGAAAGTATTAGTACTGTTTTTTTTATTGGAGCATGTGTATTAAAAGAATACATACACAGCAACACATGTAAAACTATTTAGGTAAACAAAGACAACATTGTGATCACATTTGTACAAGGCATTTATTATTTTATCTTAAGTGTATTGGAAATTGGTTCATGATCTGAGTAACAAGTTTTCACAGATATGTTTTTGCAGTCATCTTATGTAAATTTGATCAAGGCATCTACCGTCCATGTGTGTGGCTGTAGGAGGAACTATTGCTGGATGGATGTGATGGTTTTCTAATAGTTTTTTTTGACTGGATGATTTGGGTTGTTTCTTTGGCAGAAGTTCATATCTCTCATTACAAGGTGGGCTTTTCAATAGTCGTGGATGAAGTTGGTCAAGGTGTTTAAAAAATTTATATTAGCATCTGTGGATCTATCCACATTGGTTACAAGCAGGACATTTGAGGTAATGGAGGTTATTTGATATTTGTCTTCTGTAGCTTGGTTGAACAAAACAAACTAAAGTAGGTTGCAATGCCTTTTCCATGGCCTGCACTATTGAAGTGTTGTTGTTTGTTGTTTAGTGTATACAGTTCTGTGGGATAAGTTTGGGACCCAGGTTTCCTGTAACAGAATGAGCTTGTATATGGTCAATGTGGGCTAGTGATCGCATGTTCAAGGAGATTATTTTGATAATTGAAAGTGAAGGTGTGTTGTGGTTTGCTGATGTCAATGTATAAATAAAGGCCTGTCTCTAATGTAACCCTGCTTGATAAAGGCCTGGAAGTGGCGGCATTAACTATATTATATTACTATATTAATTCATATAGAGTTAATGATCAGAGAACAAGGCTTCATACGAAAATAACCAAATGTACAGAAAGAATTAGAAATAAAGGCCTGTGTTGAATCTAATATAACTCTGCTTCCATAAAGGCTGTAAGTTACCTTCTGCATGAGGGAGAAGGCTGTGGGGACTACTGTGTTAATTTTAATGTACCCTGTGGTAGTTAATCCATTAACGTAATGCAGTTAATCCATTAACGTAATGTAGTTAATCCATTAACTTAATGTAGTTAATCCATTAACTTAATGTAGTTAATCCATTAACTTAATGTAGTTAATCCATTAACTTAATGCAGGATTGGTAACATGGCCACGGTATTACCGATAGATGAAGCACCATGGCGCCGAAATTACAAATAACGTAAATTTGGGTGCAAAATGCAGCCGAAATGATGGTTAGAAGAAAACACTGTTAAAGTGACTGGACACCCAAATCCACCAAAACCTTCTAACTATGTAAGTTAAGGTCTTATGTACATACTAGTAAGCACCTAAATAGTATTAGACATCCATGTCTGAAATATTGTCATTTCGTTCCTGATGTTGGATTTGAATTGGGCAGGATTATTCCCTCCACTTATTTCGTAATAAGTGACAAACCAATCACAACATCAAAACTATGAACCAATCATAAAAGAACAACACGATCCACAAACCAATCATAGAAAATGTTGTCAGTTGTTCCAACCCTCCCACTTCCCCTCCCTCAATCTGTCTCTTTGCATCTCAGCTAATTCTCTACATAGCGATTACGATTTATTGTATTCGAAGCAGCTTTTTTGATCTAGGTTTTCTAATAGCTATGAACTGTTTTTTTTCACTCCGATTTTTGTGGATGCTTAATGAGACACCCAACTATGATGATATATATGTATTTTTATTATTTCAAGCCAGGTGTCCAGTCACTTTAACATGTTAATACTCAGACGTTACAAGACACTTAACACATTAATACTCTGACTGGACGTTACAACTCAAACATCTCACTCACCGTGGAGAGATGGTCCATGAAGGCAGAGGTCTGTGGTTATAAGAGCAGCGGCCGATGGAGTAACGTTAACTCCATCACTCAGCCCACCGATGGCGTAACTCCATCACTCAGCCCACTGATGGAGTAACTCCATCACTCAGCCCACCGATTACCATTACTCTGATCTACCGGCACTGCCCCCAGTCGGTTTACACAGGGTGTGTTGAAGTGAGGATTTGGCGCCATTGTTTGAGATTTTTGCAACCGGCAGCGGAAACGATCCATATTTGGCACATTGAGGGTGGGAATTGCCCAAACCCATTAATATTCAAGCCTTAATAACTTTTGAATTAAATAAAACTGTTAAACGGGACCTCTCAACATAAATAATATAAAGATGAATTAACCACTGAGATCCTAACAGAACCAAGAAAAAAATTGCCTTTGTATTACGATAATTAAGTCACATTTTTCTCATTGATTTAGAATGGTAACCACCTAAAAAGAAGTCTCTCCCACCAGGGCTTCACAAACAGGCGTCATGGCTGCCGCTTGGTGAGACATATACGTGGGTCACGGGATGGCCACAATCTAAAAAAAATGGTGACTAGCCATGGTTGTAAAAGAGGCTAGCTGCTAGCAGCCATGCTAGTTAACCTGTTCAAGGCTAGCTGCTAGCAGCCATGCTAGTTAACCTGTTTAGGGCTAACTGTTAGCTTCCATGCTACTGAGTGTGTACAGAGACTAGGTCAGGTTATCCTGTCCTTTCTCCCACGGCTTCTGGCGTGACTGTTTGCACGTGGAGGTTACTGGAGGTTATTACCCAATTAATAACGTTTTAAACGTTATTAAAGTGGAACTGGCCTGGGATACCAATATGTTGACTAAATAAACACACAGAATAGCTGTTTTTGCACTTAGTTCATTAGTTAAGTTGATTTAACACAAAACAAAGGAAAACATGAAAACAGACAGTTCCAAGTCATCAGCACATTTAGAAAATTGCATGTATTTTTCTTCTTGAAGCGTTCTGCATCCATCAGAAAGATCCTTCATACTGACAGAGGTCTCTGGAAACTGACACCATTTAATTTCCCTCCTTCCAGTCTGCTTCTTCATCACAGGAAGTCACCTGACTCTTCCAATCAGCTGATAGGTCGTTATATAAAGAGGCACCTGAGAGCACCAATGGTCACACAGGAGGCTCCGCACTCACCTCTCCAAGACTCCAAACTAACACTGAGACAGAAACACTCCGCTCTAACAACATCCATCTTCAAACATCTCTTTCTAACCACAAAGTTAAACACGTCTTGGCAGATACCATTGCTTTATCTGGTAGCTCTCCTATCTGTGTACAGGACTCCTTAATAGTAACACACAACAGGAGGAGGACACACTCACATATGATCTGTATCCATAGATAAATCACCTATATCCATAGATAAATCATCTATAATGACATATTAATCACCATCTCTTCAACAGTATAATATGGAGGCATTGTGGATCTGCACGTTAGTAGCAATGCTAAAGCATCACACATGATCAACCAACACCACCCTTACTACCCCCCACCAACCCCACCCTCCCTCCACCAGACCTCCACTCCATCACCCAAGACCACCTCCTCCTCACCCAAACCTTGTTCTTTCAGCAGCAAACCTCCTTTTAAGCACCTCCTGTCAGCCATGTGATCCCAACTCCTCCCCTCCACCACCTCCTCCTCCTCTCCACCTCCTCCCCGGTGTATGCGACTCCTTCACTGGCTCTTCTTGGCATCCATCGTCGTCGTGGTTACGGTTTTCGGGATCACGGACGTCGCGGAGGCGGGGGGTTTGTTCTTGCCGACGTAGGCTTCGTAGAAGAAGTGTACAAAGAGGAGGAAGTAGCTGAGGTACATGAGGGAGGACCAGACTATGTTGTGGACATGGGAGGGACACTGGTGTCCACGCTGCATCCAGGAGTACACCAGGTAGTTGACCACGCAGCCCACCAGCATCTGGCTGATCTGGGTCAGGGTGATGAACATGGCAAGGCGACGCGACACCCTGAAGCCGGCGGCGCGCGCGGCATAGTAGGAGTACATGAGCGCGTGCACCAGGTAGTTCATGGTCATGAACCAGCCGCCCCCCGCCACCATGTCTTTGTAGGAGTACCAGGAGTAGAGCAGCACCGTGATGTGGTGGTACCAGTGCAGGAAAATGAGACGCTGCTTACGCAGGACAATGAAGAGCGTGTCGCCTGGAGGAAGAGGAGGAGAGATTAGGAGGAGGAGGAGAGGTTGGGAGGAGGAATGGTCGGGAGGAGGAGAGGTCTCCATCTTTAAATATCATCAGGCACAACATTACATCCTGCCCCAAGCAATGTGTACCCCAACGATGAGGAGGAGGAAAGAAGTGAGAGAGATGAGGAGAAGACATCTTAGAGAGGAGGAGTGAGTGAGAGATGAGGAGAAAGGAGAACATAGGAGTAGAATAACAGAGCAGCAACAGAGGGATGAGGAGGAGAGTAGGAATCACCCAGCTCAGGTGCTTTACTCAGCACAAAGGCGTAGGCCCAGAACTTGCTGACAGGTCCATTGTAGAAGCTCTGGTCGCAGACAGAGTGTTTGAGGCCTTTAGTCATCAGGATGTGCATCATATAGCTTCCTGTCCGCACGGCGCCGAATATACTGGAAGAGGAGACATGCAGGTAGGAAAGAGAATCTTGTGGAAAACAGGATCTACTATAGCCCATATAGCCAATATAGCTAGCACAGTATTTTACAATTATCATTGTTACCGGGTCAAATAGTATTTATTAGTAAGGCGGATAACCTGGCGTTAGCGACCATAGCACCAATGGCTAACTCACCTGAACACCGCTAGCGACCATAGCATTAGTGGCTAACTCACCTGAACACCGCTAGCGTTAGCGACCATAGCATTAGTGGCTAACTCACCTGAAAACTGCTAGCGTTAGCGACCATAGCACCAGCGGTTTCCTCAGTTCAAACTTCTCTCTCTGCTTCATGAGGTGGCGCCCCCCGATGATGCAGGCGGCGTACAGCATGCAGAACAGGAAGGACTTCCTCCTGTTGACACAGGAAGTGAAATGGTTAGCATCGTGATGAGCGTCCAGCTCCTACCTGCTACATGCTAAGTTGTGTGTTGTAATAATTCATACAGGGGCCTCTGAAAGCAAGACTCCCCTAGAGGTGAAATGAACCACCTAGCTAACCACCAAGCTAACTGCAATCTAAAAACCTAGATAGCCACAAAGATAACCTAGTTATCCACCAAGCTAACCACCTAGTTAGCCATCAAGCTATTCACCTAGCCACACTAACAACCTAGCTAACCACCAAGCTAACCACCTACATCAGCGGTACTGTGTGGTAGATTAGCATCAGCAGCAGCTACTGTTCTAAAAACAAATACATTATTACATTATATCATTTTTTCAGAGTTTTGCTGAGCAGGTGTTTAATTGTGTATGGATGAAAAACACTTTTACTGACAGTGGTGCAGTTTTGTGTGATGTCTGTTTGAGGGCTGACCAAGGTTATTTAATTTGTTAGAAAATGCTTTTACTGTGAAAAAAGACAGCTCTGTTAGCTAGCTCTGTTAGCTAGCTCTGTTAACTATCTGTTTAACTAGCTCTCTTAACTAGCTGTCTTGGCTAGCTCTGTTAACTAGCTCTGTTAACTAGGCCTAGCTCACCAGGTAGGCTGAAGACAGGGCCCTTAACCTCTAACCCAGGACCAATCACAGGGGGTTACAAGGCCCTGAGGTGGCAGAAAGGGATGTGATTGGTCGGTTATGAGGCGGAGCTCCTGAGAGGCGGAAGCAGTGATTGGCCACCTCCACAGAGAGAGAGGAATTCATGTGAGAAGAGAGTGTGAAATCACATCGTGACTCTAAAACCATCTCCTCTCTCTAGGTTCGCGATCCAGTTGGAGGTGGGTTTGTGGCCTGACAACACATAACCTCAGAACACTCTGAGGGTCCCACAGACACCCTGAAATTGTCTTTTGGGTCCTGAGGTAAAAAGCTTTAAGAACCCATGACCTAAGGTCCGCAGGAACAGAAAACCATCTCCTTTATCTACATGACCACCAACACAGCAGGGTTTAGTTACAGCAGCATAGAGGCTAATTCCAATAGCATCAGATGCTTTATTAATGGGACTCGGGCTAATGACTAAGCTAACCTGCTAAAGAACTAGAAGTAGAACTGCTAAAGTTGTGTGGGAGTGTGGGCTACATGGGACATTATAATCCTAACCCTAACCCTATCTAATTATAGCACTACTAACCCTATCTAACCATAACCCGATCTAACCCTAACCAAATCTAACCATAACCCTATCTAACCATATCTAACCCTAAACCAATCTTACCCTATCTAACCATAACCCTATCTAACCCTATCTAATCCTAACCCTATCTAACCCTAACCATCTGCATGCCACCAAGTATTCTGAACCCCTGGCAGGAGATACTTTTATTATCTCTTTATTTAACCAGGTTTGTCCCATTGAAATCCAGGATATCTTTTACAAGGGAGACCTGGCCAAGAACAGCAGCAACACAGAGTTTCAAAATATTACAGATAAAAGTAACATTACAAAATGATCAGATAAAACATTTCCACACAGAAAATGCAATGATGACACACTGCTCTGATGTTCTAACAGCTGATATGTAGGTTAGGAGGTAGGGTGGAAGAGAGTTGGGGAGGTAGGGTTCTAGGTTAGGAGGTAGGGAGATAGGTTAGGAGGTAGGGTGGTAGAGAGGTGGGAGGTCGGATTCTAGGTAGTGAGGTAGGTTAGGAGGTAGGGTGCTAGATTAGGAGGCAGGGAGGTAGGTTAGGAGGTAGGGTGGTAGAGAGGTGGGGCAGTCGGGTTCTAGGTTAGGAGATAGGGAGGTAGGTTAGGAGGCAGGGAAGGAGGTAGGGTGGTAGAGAGGTGAGGAGGTAGGTTAGCAGGTAGAGTGCTAGGTTAGGAGGTAGGGTGGTAGAGAGGTGGGGAGGTCGGGTTCTAGGTTAGGAGGTAGGGAGGTAGGTTAGAAGGGAGGTAGGTTAGGAGGTAGGGTGCTAGGTTAGGAGGCAGGGAGGTAGGTTAGGAGAGAGGGTGGTAGAGAGGTATGGTGCTAGGTTAGGAGGCAGAGAGGTAGGTTAGGAGGTAGGGTGGTAGAGAGGTGGGGAGGTAGGGTACTAGGTTAGGAGATAGGGTCGTAGTGAGGTGGGGAGGTCGGGTTCTAGGGTTCTAGGTTAGGAGGTAGAGAGGTAAGTTAGGAGTTAGGGTGCTAGGTTAGGAGGCAGGGAGGTAGGTTAGGAGGTAGAGTGCTAGGTTAGGAGGTAGGGTGGTAGAGAGGTAGGGTTCTAGGTTAGGAGGTAGGGTGCTAGGTTAGGAGGTAGAGAGGTAAGTTAGGAGGCAGGGAGGTAGGTTAGGAGGTGGGGAGGTAAGTTAGGAGGTAGGGAGGTTGGTTATGAACTAGGGTGCTAGGTTAGGAGGTAGGGTGCTAGGTTAGGAGGCAGGGAGGTACGGTACTAGGTTAGGAGGCGGGGAGGTAGGGTGCTAGGTTAGGAGGCAGGGAGGTAGGTGAAGAGGTAAGGTGCTAGGTTAGGAGGTAGAGAGGTAAGTTAGGAGGTAGAGTGCTAGGATAGGAGGCAGGGAGGTAGGTTAGGAGATAGGAAGGTAGGTTAGGAAGTAGGGTGCTAGATTAGGAGGTAGGGAGTTAGGTTAGGGGGTAAGTTAGGAGGTAGGGAGGTTGGTTAGGAGGGAGGGTGCTAAATTAGGATGTAGGGTGCTAGGGAGGTAGGAAGGTAAGTTAAGAGATAGGTTAGGAGGTAGGGTGCTAGGTTAGGAGGTAGGGTGCTAGGTTAGGAGGTAGGGAGGTTGGCTAGGAGCTAGGGTGCTAGGTTAGGAGGTAGGGTTCTAGGTTAGGAGGTAGGTTAGATGCACACACACAGATGCACACCCACGCAGCAGCAGCCGACACAGCACTGCAGTGATCTGATTGGCTGAGGGTCAGTCAGCAGACATCAGAAGATGTCCCTCATTGGCTGGATGTCAGTACCAAGGTATGGACAGCTCCCACACACACACACACACACTTGTAATAACTTGTAATAACTTTGTGATCTACATATTACATATATATATATATATAGATACATATATATATATATATATATATATATATATATATATATATATATATTACATACTGTATATGTATGCATGGGAAAAGTATTCCAATGGTTGTGTGGAAGTGCATTTGAACAGCACCAAGCAAGAGGTTAGCTAACATGCTAACTGCACTTGGTCACTGCGAAACGTGTTGTTAATGTTTATTTTCTGTTTGATAAAGTTGGGGACTATTTTCGTGCTCTTGAATCTCTTCCTTCACAGACACTTCCACAACACTCTTTTGGCCTAATATATGTTATATATTACAGATATATATATATGCCATTATTCTGGAAATCATGAAGCAGTCCAACACACTCAAGAGTATATGTTTGGATATCAGAGTCTATAAATGGGAATCAAATGTAAAGTCTAATATGTATGTAATAATCCTTGTACAATGGGCATATATGTTAAACCAGAGAATAACTTCTAAATAAAATATATATGACGATTTACATCCTCGAAAAAAATCTTTGTCTGTCTCTGTCTACTTTGAGTAGCCAAGTTAGCATTGTGCTAGCATCTAATTTGTTAACTGCATGCATATGAAAGAAAAAGAGAGAAAAAAGATGGAGAATGAAAAATTACGAAAATGGAGAGAAAAAAAGAACATCGGGAAAAGGAGAGAATGAGAGTTTTCTTGTGTTTTTATTTCAAACTACATGTTGTGCTCTTGACACAACTTGATCAACTTGGCATGATATTGTCTTCAAATGAAATCCAGACAGTTACATTTCTAGGATATAGTTGTTAGTGGGCACCCAGAGTTGAACTGGGGATCTCTTGATCTGCAGTCAAATGCTCTGCCACTGAGCTATACCCCCTTTTGTTTACCCCAAGAGTACAACCGCATGTTGTGCTCTTGAATAAGAAAATAAAAGTTTCCAAAGTACTGATTAGTAGTAGTAATAGTAGTAGTGTATGGTAGAAGCACATTTGTTTTTTGTATTAGTATTATTCTGTATGTGTTGGGGTCATGAAAACTGTAAGACCTAAAAATGGGGTCATGGGTCAAAAAAGGTTGAGAACCCCTGGGGCCCACCCCGTGACTGTGCTGCCCATCCTGGGAACTGGGGCTGGTGGTAAGCAACATTGCGGCCCTGCATTGACTACAGAGAACTAAATAACATCACCACCAGGAACCAGTACCCTCTCCCCCTCATCAGTGCCAACTTCAAACCCCTACTCCAGGCTAAGATCTTCACGAAGTTGGACCTCCGCAATGCCTATCACTTGGTCAGGATCCGGGAGGGGGATGAGTGGAAGACTGCGTTCAAAACCCCTCGTGGTCACTACGAGTATTTACTGATGCCCTTTGGGCTAACCAACGCCCCCGCCGTCTTTCAGGAGATGATGAACGACATTCTCCAAGACATGCTAGACATTTTTGTGGTTTTATACCTCGATGACATCCTGGTGTTCTCTTGCACCCTGAAGGAGCACACACAGCATGTTCGCCTTGTAATTCAGCATCTTCTGGAGAACTGCCTCTTCCTCAAGGCCGAGAAATGTACCTTTCATGCTTCCTCTGTCGAGTTCTTGGGGCTCATTGTTGAGGGTGGACAGACCCAACCAGACCCGCGATCCAAAGAAGATCCAAAGCGTGGTGGAGTGGCCCCAGCCCAGCAACAGGAAGCAACTCCAAAGCTTTCTGGGCTTCACCAATTTTCACCAAGACGTTTTATCCGAAACTACAGCCAGGTGGCCGCCCCTCTGTCTTCCCTCATGTCCACTCTGCATCCTTTTGCCTGGACACCAGCAGCCAGTGCTGCCTTCGCCGACCTCAAGAGGCGTTTCACCTCCGCCCCGGTTCTGACCAACCCGGACCCCTCAAGGCCCTTCGTGGTGGAGGTGGACGCCTCTGACACCGGCATCAGGGGGGTTCTCTCACAACAGTCAGAGACAGAC
>OMKN01043505.1:0-10342 GCA_900302345.1 Melanonus zugmayeri | reverse complement strand
TCCCTCTTCTCTCCCCCGGGTCCCTCTTGTTTCCCTAGCTGTATTTCTTTTGAAAATCTCCCTATAAAATCTCACTATAATGCCAACCTTTCTCATATATTATGGCTGTGCCAAGTATTAAAATAATTTTGGGAAGCAATACATAATGATACTGAAAGTAAATTTCCACTGGACGTCAACATCTCCTTGGTATCAGCCCACTATATATAGCAGAAGAACAAGAAGTTGTAGAACTAGGTCTACTGCACTGAAATTAATCAAACGCAATTGGTGTGAAACATACAAA
Organism: Melanonus zugmayeri; assembly: GCA_900302345.1. NCBI lineage: Eukaryota > Metazoa > Chordata > Actinopteri > Gadiformes > Melanonidae > Melanonus > Melanonus zugmayeri. The sequence continues at coordinate 10,056 of OMKN01043505.1, read as the reverse complement.
ACAGAAATGGAGATTTGATCAACCAAGTACATACTATGGTACCAAGTACAGGATAACATATACAATCAGAAACCAAAGACATATAGCCGATAATAGATGGATAAAATGGATAAAATACTGCAATCATATGAACACAAATTTAGGGAAGTATGTTTGAATAATAAGCTGAGTAAGGGGAACTGTTTTGATGTCATACTGTAATGCTGACATACTAGTCCCTCTTCTGTACTGTTTCGCAATCAGACTATGTACCTTTTAATTTGTTAGTAATTATTTATTACAATATTATTTATTTTCTTTCATTAGGATTACGCTTATGATTTGTATTATTTCAATTAATTTCAATTTATTTTTCACTTATTTACTTATTATTTTGATTATTATTAACTTCTGTTTCACTTAAAAATATGGGAATTGGACTTAAATATGATGCTTACATTATGGTATGTTCTTTGTTCTGTATTATCTGAATTGTATGATGAAATGAGCTTGTATCATGGAGAACAAAGTACATGAATGGATGAAATGAGTCAACAAATAAAAAGTATATAAAAAAAGAACAGACAGAAAATATTAATTAAAGCTGCCGATATGCTGTTTAACCATATGTTTGTGTACCATCTTTCAAACTTTTTTGCAGCTCTAAAGTTTACAGATAAGCATGAGTGGGTTCAAGTAGATGGTAAAATCGGCACTGTTGGCATCAGCAACTTTGCTCAGGTAGGTCGTTACATCCATAGTTAATATATATAGTTAATCATTGATTTATTGTTCAATTGGCCTACTAATATTTTGTGCCCTTTGTCCACTACCACAGCAACGTTACAAGGGAAATGTACTGTTTTATGATTATTACTCCAAAAATGATTAGACCTACTGCACCAGGGTTCAATAGTGTGCAGACTTTCAAAAGAAGATGCAATATTTATTACACACTTATATTGCACATATAGGCTATTGATTAATGTATTGCAACAATTATGTACAATTATTTTGATTTTATTTCAGCATTATGCACACTTATTACAAATTGATTTCTTTTTTTTTAACTATGATGCAAATTACTCAAAAAAATATATAATAATGTATAATATATTTAAATCCTCCACACTTAATAATCCCCTTAGTAGTATTCTTCTTACGCCTTTTATGTACCTTGATATTTTCACAGCTATTTTTTGGATTGTTAATATATTTACCACAAGCCTTATATGGTGCAACACATTTCATTCCTGTACTCCAAAAAATGTAGACTATACATAATTCACAGCATCAATATCCTCTCAATTTCATTAAAGAGAGAACCCTAATTGGTGTTTCATGTTTCGATATTAGGAAGCATTAGGTGATGTGGTGTACTGTGGACTACCTGAAATTGGTCAAAAGCTGGAACTTATGGGTAAGAGAGTTGCACACAGTATTTGAGTGGACTAATGAGACAGGATAGGCCAGCATTGTCACATGGCTTTACCTTTGTGTTGCAGAGGAGTTTGGGGCTTTAGAGAGTGTAAAAGCTGCCAGTGAGCTTTACTCTCCACTGACTGGGGAAGTGACCGAAGTCAATACTGACCTGGCGGAAAATCCATCACTTGTGAACAAGGCCTGCTACAAAGAGGGTACGTTATTATATTAATAGTATATTTTATGTGGTGTTCACCAATAACATTTACATAAACATGTGCTGAACCAGGGCAGTATATTATTCTTATTATTCTACTCACAAACCCCTGGTGGTCTGTGCCAGAACACTTGTTGTTGGTTAATTGGTGTGTTTCTTTCAGGGTGGCTTATCAAAATGACAATTGAAAACCCTGCAGAACTTGATGACCTCATGGATGATGCAGCCTATGAGAAGTTTATTAAATCCCTTGAATAAAATGGATATGACTAAATATCAATAGAGATACACGCCATGGTTGGTTATGAAATCAAAATCAAATTGCTGCCATGTTGACTAATATGATTTGAGACTTTTCATTTACGATATTTATTTTGATTCTGGATTTGCGCTAAATAATCAAAATAACCAAAAATGTTGTCATATAATGTCACATTAATAACTTTGATGTAGATGTAGAGCCTTTTCTATCCACAAGACAACCCCAGGGGCAGGTGATCCAACCTTGTAGGTTTCTTTGTGAAGTTTGTGTGTTAAAATAGCACAATTCTGGTGTGATTGTAAATGCTCTGTATCAGATACATTAAATGACACCCGCTTTAACATTTTGGATTGTTTTTGTCACAAATGAAACTATCCATATCATCTCTAGTACTCATAAACACTATGCAGATTTAATATTAATATAATTTGCCTACAGAACTGTGAAATTATATGAACATATAGCAGCTTGATGTAGTAATTGGAAATGTCACCCTAAAGAAGTGTATGGGTTGCAACTTTCCCATGCAGTGTAACTTTTTACAACTTTTTACATTATTTCTCATCTCAGACATGAGGATATATGGCCAATGCTGAGCAACCTGTCCCTTGTTATCATTTTATCTGTCATTCTGACCTTTGCCCCCAGGTTAAGATAGACACAGTTTGCTGAAGCCAGGTTGATCAATAATTAATTGGACAGTGGTTTTGAAAACTAAAAATAAGCCTGAAAGAAATGCATGCAATATCTGACTTTGAAAACACCCAGTCTGTATGTTGACTTGTTTTGGAAAGCGCGTTGCATGTCTTGGGGTGATCTCTTGGTTTATTGGTTATTTAAACAAATAAGTGTTCTGACTTTAGATACATCTCAAGGTCATTTTATGATCTGTTTAATTCTAATCATTCAATCATTTAGACAAATGAAATAAATATAAACAAAATCAACATTTGTCAGCTGTTTCTATTGGCCAGTAGCTCTCCCTACTCCTGATCCCTAAATTTCAGTTATACAAATAATACTAAACATTTTTTGTATTCATTTTAAATAAAACTCTTTAATTTCTTCAATACGGAAGTAGAATGATATAAAAAAATAATTACATAAAAAAATATATAAACAGATTCAGACTAACCTGATTTAGGCTACAGCTCCTACACTTTTAGATTTACATACGTTGCACCAAGTCTACATGGTGAGATGCTGCGTCCTGACATTTTTATGTACATTTGATCCAAAAATAGAAAATGAGTGTTACATTAATAGAGATGCCATGACACACAAACGTTTGTTGTATAAAATGAAATATCCAATTTTTATGAGTTTGCAGGCGTCCAAATGTGCAGATTAGAATAGTGTATTTCTACTCAAAATTAGAGACAATTTTTCCGGTCACAGTCACGACTGAAACGTTTTGGTAGTGACTGATCTGTAACCAATCCCTCATCACGGTTCATCCATGTGATGGATGAACCGTGAAGAGCCATCATCTCATGACCACCAGTCCATTCCGGATGGGATTTACTGCTGTGGACTGCTGGTCATGGCAAAGGACCTGCATGTGGTTGGAGACACCATCAAGAGATTGCAGATTCACAGGTTGCCAAATGTGTCAGATGGGCCAGACAGTTAAAGCCCTATGACACAAAGTTAAACTATTCTACGTGGAGGAAGAACATATTGTGCACACTTTCAGAATGACCTTCCCACCATCAAAAGTACACTGAGCCTACCAACTCAGCACTCCTAATGGATTGTTCCTTGGGTATAGTAATTATACCCATTATAATTATAGTGTTGAGTTGCTTATGTAGCAGGTAAGTTATTTGTCGTTGATTCCATCCATCTAGGATAAACATCACAAAACATTAGCCTATAAGAGATGCACAACACCAAACGGGTATTAAGCATAGGGTTAATCAGAAAGGGTTGAAAAAATAAAAGTCACCCATATGAAACACTTCTATTCTTATTTTGTCAAAAAGAATCTGTCTCATATGCAAATTATAGGCCTGTAACTGATTAAGTACATGCAATTTAAGTAGTCCATACGACCATTAAGCTGATAAGATCAATTCTGGACATTTTACAACAAAGAATCTAGATATTGATCAGTTTTATTTATTCAATATTGATAACAGTTCAAAAAGCATGTTAAATCGCCTTTTCTCTACAAAGAATGTAGATAGACTAGGCTACATACTAAAGAAATAGAAAACCTTGAATAGGTGCGTCCATCGAGACAAAATGATGAATGTCTGCCCCATAGAAATAGGATTGTAACGTTAGAGTAAATGTTACTCTGTTACTTTGCATATTACTGTCATGATCATCGTTGATATTGTCAAAAAGTTACGTGGACAGGTTAATGGTCAATGAACTACACCACGAAAGCATGTTCATAAATCAGAACGTTTTTCGTTACCAATTTAACTAAAGCTAAGCGAGTCTTCTAACATTTCTTAGAACTACAAGAGGGCAAATTCTGTCATTTATTTATAGTCAAATGATTAGCCTTCCTTTCCTCTGGAAATCGCGTTTTATCATTCCATTATGCCTTAGGCTTCACAAGGAACAATACAATACTGCGTATACATTAATTACTGTAGTCGCTAATGTGACTGTGTCTATTGCCCCCTCGCTGCGCGCGCATCCAACCACGTGTGTAAACGGGAAACATGATCATTTTCAATCACACATGCGCAGTTTAGTTGTTGAATTAAGACAAACAATATTTAATTTTGAGATACAATAAAAATAGTCATCTATTTTACTACCAGGTTGTGTGGTTTCATGACGACGTGATAATACGCAAAACATATTTATAATAATACATATTTGTGTAAAAACTCCGCTGTACGATTGGCTGGTTGATATATTTCCCATAATACATTGCGCTGCTACTTCCTTTTCTTTTCGGCCATTTTCCGCCCCAGACGGTATGTCCATATAATCTCTACTGTTTTACAAATAATCACCAACAATCCTCTTGTTTCACTTTATGTTGACTAATTTCATGCATTTTATCCGCAAGTATACACTGTCCTCTTTAAAATAGTGTGACTATTTTCACAGATAAGTACTAGGTAAAGCTATTTTTTAGGGGTAACTTGTGACTGTGTACACTAGTAGTGCTGTCATGCTTAGTCGTGGCGCTCAAGTTGGAAACATTGCTTTACGACATTTACATTTTAGGGAGACTCGGTAGTTTAACAGTTGCGGGAATATTTTATTTTGCTACATAACAATGTTCATTGAAAAGGCAACATACGCGTTGACTTTCTAGCTAGCGGCGGTTGCTATCTGCTAGCAGGGCGTCCTATTCCTGCCTGTGCCAATGAACGGGTCCTCAATGTGTTGCAGGGAAGTAGGCAACCATGGCCCCCAGCCGCAATGGAATGATCCTTAACCCCCACTTCCACAAAGACTGGCAGAGGAGGGTACGCACCTGGTTCAACCAGCCAGCCAGGAAACTCCGCAGGTAAAACCCGGTTACACTGCCACACATGGGGCTAGTGGTTGAGGCACCGCTAGACTGTATCCCACTTTATGGTGTATCCTGGTTTATTATACATCTTAATTTTCACTGAACGTTTACGTATATATTGTCAAGAAGGCCAAAATCTGTGTGCTTGATTGCCATTTGCTCAACTTAAATCTTAACCCTGGCAGACGAAAGGCCCGTCAGGCAAAAGCCCGCCGCGTCGCTCCACGTCCTGTTGCTGGACCTCTGAGGCCGGTTGTCAGGTGTCCAACCATCAGATACCACACCAAAGTTCGTGCTGGACGTGGCTTCACACTGGAGGAGATTAAGGTAATGTACAATCTAAGGTCAAGAAACAATCACAACCCTTACTTTCCTCTTTACGTTTGCTTGACATGGTCACGCAAAGGATGGTACGGTAATGATGTCTTTGCCATTGGTGTATCCTCCTGGGCTGCCTTAGAGGATAGCTCACTATTCCATTGCTCAGCTTTTTTCCCCCCTGTCTGCATTGCAGCAGTCAAATGATGACAAATTCTCCGGAATCTCTGTACTTGATTGATGAAAAGCTTTTGAACCTTTTTATCTGATGACTGCCTGTTATGCAACTAAAGTGATCAATAATTATAAAGGCTATCATTCAGGACAGGATATTTTCCCTGAATATATGACTGTTTTTCCACTTTTAGGCAGCCGGCCTTCACAAGATGACTGCCCGCACCATTGGCATTGCAGTGGATCACCGCCGCCGTAACAAATCCACTGAGTCTCTGCAGGCCAATGTCCAGCGCTTGAAGGTCTACCGCTCCAAACTTGTCCTGTTCCCCAGGAAGGCATCTGCCCCCAAGAAGGGAGACAGCACTGTGAGTGTCCATCTTATTGTTTTTATAAAGGGAAACTTTGACTGTTGCATGATTGTTTCATCAATCTATTTTGATGGCACATTCTGCAACATTGATATTTACATAAGCGCAAAGGTTTGCTGGAAATGTTTTTGTCCATGAAACCAACAAAAGCCACCATGCAACTGTTGGCTTTCAGTTTCAATCCTGAAGAATTACTTTCATTTTCTGCAGTACATTAAAATATCAATACAACCCCTTTTGAATGAACCCATTGTCATGCACACAAGCTGGGCATGTCTCAAACTCCTGCTGGTAATGACATTGTGATGGGGAATGTATATGGATGCTAATGCAATAGATGGATAGGCTAGATTTTATTGCAGACTCAGGAGGTCCATAGTCAACTGTTACAGACATACAAAAGAAACTATTACAAATGACTCAAGTTGCCATGGTTACAGTGGCTACTTATCCCTTATCTAAAATGGCAACCTACACCAGCAGGGTTTCCGCTACATACATTTGGCAGCGGTGGCCCGGCACTTCAAAATAATTGCCGCCGCTGCTAATCCGCAGAATCCTCGCACCCCCCCCCCGTCAACAAAATCCTTTGCCTGGGTTAGGGTTAAAAGCTTCAAAACATCCTAGAGGAAACAGTGACCAGTGACTTACAACCTATGCAATACTGTTTATATTGCTGTAGATTGATGATGGCATTGAAACCATGCTTGAAGACCATGCTTTGTCATAGTCAATGTTTGCAACAGTCAAAGGGTTATTAAAGAGCAGTCGATGAACCCCATTAAACTATAGGAGTAAGCTGTATAAGAACTTGCACTTTCTAATAAACTTGTTTTTGTTCTCAGGAGGAGGAAGTCAAGATGGCCACTCAGCTCATGAGTGCAGTTATGCCCATCAAAACTGTAAGGATGATACACCAGCCCTGCCTTTCCTTTGTTGCCCTTGTGCATTGCAGCAGTCAAATGATGACAAATTCTCCGGAATCTCTGTACTTCACTGATGAAAATCTTTTGAACCTATTATCTGATGACTGCTGTAACTAAAGTGATCAGTAGTAAAGGCTACCATTCAGGACTCGCTGATTCACTTAAACAAATGAAAATGTTAAATATTTCCAAGCTCTTCACATCTTCAGTTCCATTAACCAATTTGATGGAAAGCTTTCTATTCGTATGTATTGTGTTTAACAGTTTTCCCGTTTCTTCTGCTTAAGGCTCACAGGAAGGAGAAGGCCCGCGTTATCTCCGAGGACGAGAAGAACTTCAAGGCTTTCGCCAGCCTGCGTATGGCTCGTTCCAACGCCCGTCTTTTCGGCATCCGTGCCAAGAAGGCAAAGGAGGCTGCAGAGCAGGATGTGGAGAAGAAGAAGTAAAAATCTTGTTATGGAACTTTGCAAAAATAAAATGTACAAAAGATCAGTTTCATTATGGGATTTCTTTTTTTTTTTCTTTTTTAAGATCAAGAATCAGCCAGCTCTTATATTTTCTCCACATTTTAGATTACAGGTATATGTAAATGGTTGAATTTGTCTCCTTGCATTAAAACTTGTGTAGGGAGTCTTCTGCACAAAGGCAGAAGATTATAAGAACCAGCTTGAAGTTGTAGTGTTTAAAGTTGCGAGAAGACCAATTTTTAACAGTAGGTGGCGCTGCACCCAAAGGCTTTACTGGGGCTGCTTTCCAGATCTGGAAGCATTCTATTATGGAGCTATTTTTAGATGCTACATTTTCAATGAAAGACAAACCTGCAGTCCAAATAGCTTGCTGTTTAAACAACTGGATGAGAGGCAACACACTAGTAAATAAGCTACCAGCAAAGATTTTGTGATGAGGCTCAATTAATGCATAGAATAGTAGGCAGAGAGGTGGTTCAGAGCAAGTCATGGCGTTTGTATCCTGATCCACATTGGTGTCCTTCAGCAGAATACAAAGTAGTTATACACTTGATGAGCAAAATCCAATCTTAAATGCCCTAGAGCGCATGTTTAAGGAGTAATATATCCCCACCCCATCTACTCTAAATGACCCCCTCACTTAAAATAGCTTTTTGTATAATTTGTAGAGGGGTGTGAGTACAATAATGATTGATCTGTGATGGGTGGGTGCAGATCAGATTCTATACTTTTTGGTTTGCTGGACATACCGTATGGTTTTCACCATTAGGAGGTCGTGACAAAGGGCATTGATGAGAAGGAAACATTTTCACGTCACCCCATTTGTAACTGGATCTCCTTGGAATGAATGAGTTGGGTTGATTGATTAGTATTTAGTGGTTTGTATATCACACCTTTCCAATATAGTCAATGATAGAATCAATAGGATATTGGAAATGGTGTAAAACCTGTTCCATTGCTCAATGTGAAGATGTTTCCTATAGGATTTGGAGAAGTGAAAGATGCATGAGCATTGATTAAACTGGCCCACAGTTCTAAATAAAACAGGGTACTGCAGTTATAAAACTATAACTAAATAATTAAGTGAGGTGACAGCCTAATTTAATTTGGTTAATAGTTTGTTTGACTTAAGGTGCTGACTGAATGGCCGAAAAAAGGTTTTATGAACATAAAAATGGTTAATTGTATTAAGAATATATACTATGCATACCTTTTATGACAATCATGACATCATACATGGAATGGAAGATGTTTAAGCAAAATGGTCAAATAAATCCTCTGATATTTCTCATGGTGTTTTCCATGTGTGTGGTGAAGGAGTCTCCTACAGGTAGGCCTACTTGCATATTATTTTCAGCTCCACCGGTCCATGCCCCCCCCAGCTGTCCAACTCCCCATGTCTGTCCTTATTCATGACACTAAACACAGATAATGAACACATAAGTTGAAACGTTTTCAGATGTGTTGAGGTGCAGTCTGTAAGCTACATGACTACATAACTCCCTACTGGTCTAATGTTCTTCTGGCATGTAGATATTCATGTAGAATATGAGCAATATTCAACATATCTTTGATGTTTAGGAAATTCGGCATACATGCTTCATTAATTCTATCTAGAGGATGGAGCCTACCGTACCCCTCATTCCTATGCGTATCTCTGTCCATGTTTGAGTATACAAAATCAAATCATCAAATCTAATATGTATTCAGCAGATGGGCAAAAAATCCATCATGCTGTTAAAGCATGAATCTCTATGCCAGGATATAGTAGCTTATACGAGGTATTTTTTATTTTTTAATCAAAGGCTTATTTTGGACTTTTACCTAAAACTATCACATTTCCCAACTGGAACTATAATATTTTGGTTGATTGTTAGTTCGTCTTGATTGATTGTTTTCGGCATTAAGTGTTTATGCTGGAGAATTGTGTCCTGGCCGTTATCACAATGTAGGCTACATGACTCACTATCTATCCACTCCCCATCTGACCAAACCAAGCCTAGCTCCAGATCCACTCCCCATCTGCACAAACCAAGCCTACCACCAGATCCACTCCCCATCTGCACAAACCAAGCCTACCTCCAGATCCACTCCCCATCTGACCAAACCAAGCCTACCTCCAGATTCACTCCCCATCTGCACCAAACCAAGCCTACCACCAGATCCACTCCCCATCTGCACAAACCAAGCCTACCACCAGATCCACTCCCCATCTGACCAGACCAAGCCTACCTCCAGATTCACTCCCCATCTGCACAAACCAAACCTACCTCCAGATTCACTCCCCATCTGCACAAACCAAGCCTACCACCAGATTCACTCCCCATCAGACCAAACCAAGCCTACCACCAGATTCACTCCCCATCTGCACAAACCAAGCCTACCACCAGATTCGGTGACGAGTTTCGGGGAAAAAAGCATGCGTTTTGTTTT
>OMKN01043504.1:0-14095 GCA_900302345.1 Melanonus zugmayeri | reverse complement strand
TTAAAAAAAAAAATAAAAAAAATACAATAATATAAAAATATATATATATATATATATATATATATATATATATATATGTAGATGAAAAAATATTGTAAATAGATGCAATTAAAACTATAAAATCGATATTATCAATTCATATGAAGGCATAACTTCTCAATGTGACCACTTAAGACAAGCAAACTGTTATCTTAAAGTTAAGAAGAAAATCAAGAAGAAATGTAAGTCTTCACGAATCCCATTTAATCTTACGTTAGAAATGATCTAAGAAGAAAAGATAGGAACATTCTTAAGATATCTTTTGGTGAATAACAGTCTTTCTTAACTTAACCTAATCTTCATAAGTCCGATCTTAAGCAAAAAACAGCAGTTACGAAGATTTCTGATCTCAAGATGCTTTCGTGAATCCGCCCCCGGGTTCTGGTGGAGCCCAGCACAGTGTGTAAATAATGCAGCCGTCCCCCGCCTTACCGTATCACAAGTCACACTGTGCATGACTAAACACAAACTCCCCGACCCCGGGAGGAGTACACTTAAACTCCTGGGAAACATTATCCCATTATTTCCTGCCAGGCAAGAGGAGCGGTGCGCTAGCCAGACATCTGAAAGAGGAACCTGACGGCCGGTTCTACCCTTGTGGGAGATTGCGTCTGTCTGGCCTAATGCGGACCATGTGCCCCTCGGTCCGAGGAGCGGGGCTTGTGTGCACGGTTTGTGCCCGCCGTGCTCTTTCTGGACAAGTATTGACAATTTCCTCAAGTATGTGTAAGACACACGCACGCACGTACGCACACGCATACACACACACACGCACGCCTTCTTTCCATCCAAATGAGGTCAAGGCAGCTGAAATCAAAGGTCATCCTGAGCTCACGTGGGTCTCGCTTGTGGACACCAGGCAAACACAACGGATATGCACACATCATTTAGCTAGCTATTTATATAGCTATCTATCTATTGTTATTTTTGTACTCAGTTTATTCATAATTATAGAATATATTATAGAATATTTAACCTTATTTCAAACGATTTTGCATTACTTCTATAATAGAAATAACTAAACTTGTTTCAATGTGTTTGCACATCTATTGGATTGGTGCACGATCTTAATCATCCTTAATTACGTCCTTATGCATTATAAAATCTTCCATAGGACAGCGATATATTCAATGAATATATTGAGTGAATATGTAACAGCAGAACGATTATTGTGCTTTGCGTCGTCACCTGTTGGTTCGTGTTTGTGCTTAAAGTAACAATCTCGAAGATCTCCGTTTTCTTTGGCAGCACCCGTGGCGATAAGCGGTAATTGCAGGTGTGTTGGACCTCACTTCCCAGAGATGCAAACAGTGTCGCCTGTGTGACGTCAGTCAGCTGGCAGTTGGTTTACTGGCAACGCTAGCAGAGGCCGGAAAAAACAGTACGCCGCTTCACACACACGAGTGAGTTGAAGAGCGGGTCTCTTGCGCTAGCTCCGCCTACCCTCTCTGTTAGCTCCGCCCACCCTCTCTGGGGGAACAACCACCGCTGGGTGATGGGGGAACGCGTCACTAACTGTGCGCCGCTTGTGATTTTTTGTATGTCGCCACCGACACCCGGTTCGTAACATTCATAATACTGCGAATGCCAAGGCTTTCATCAGTGGGCCATAGGCTCAGTCACCATTGTGTTGCCTCATTGGGCGATAGATAGTGACTTAACAGACATTCATTTACATGAAAATCTTTGAGATTATTACTTTAAAACATTTGTCTCAAGTCTCACCGTTCCTCAGTACTTCTTTAGTCGTTCTTCTTCGAACCAGTGGCCAATGAGCAACAGTAGCTTTAGAAATCCTAGACGCCGCAGCATTCAACAGGCTCTCCCTTGGTCTCTCTTACAAGGGATTAAGTTGTCAGGTTACATTGAACTCTGCGCGCCCTCCACCCAGACAAAACCGTCTTAAGGTACAGGCCATCCGGTTATTTATAACTCCGCTGGGTAAGCTGCCTTTCTCAATGGTCCACGTCAGCCCACAGACAGACAGCAGGACATGTGTGGGCCTCCGGGTTATGCTCCACCGCCCTGAAACCACCGGGGAGGTTTTTAGGAAAAGGTTATAGCCGCCCGAGCGTTTATGTTAGCAAGCCGTCTGTGTGTGGACACGTGTGGACACGTGTGTGTGTGTGTGTGTGTGTGTGTGTTCTCGAACTCGGTACAGTACGTCCTCGTAAAGACTCCATGTGGCTGTGCTTCAGTCAGTTTATGCTTTCTTTGTGAGTGTCTATCCATCGTGGGCGTTTAACAAGAGAGAGAGAGAGAGAGAGAGAGAGAAAGTCTGGCCTTGCACTCAGAGTTTCCAAGCACTTATGTAATAATGGCCGCCGCCGAGCAGCGTCATCCAGCTGACGCAGGGCACCTTTCCTTATGTCATGAGACACACACACTCCAGAAACACACACTGGCCCTTTCTACTTTTGTTACGGTTTCCTTTCCCACTACTTGTCTTCGGCTGCTTCCAGCTCCACCTATCCACAACTACATCTATCTGTGGGAGCTGCTGTACTGCTGGCCAGGGCTGGGCTGCATGTGTACAACACATCACTGAAGGAGGCCCCTCCAGAGCCAGGGGATTCCTGCATCCTTACTGAGTATGGCGGCGGGTGGCTGGGTGTATGCGGTTTCTTGATATGCCTCGATGCGCGGCTCGAACAGGAGTGGCCAATCACCTATTTTATACTACAGTAGTATAGAATATATGTTGTGTTTTTTCACCCTTTTTATATCTGTGTGTCGCTACATCAACAGAGGGAATGCCCATTGAAGTCCTGTTTAGTTTAGAGCACACATCATTTGTCATAGATACCCATTATGCAAATATATACTTTATTTGTATTCCATCAATGCAACCAGGCAACAGCTCATTCATAGATGTATAGATTATTCTCTATTATACCATGGTATGGGTGAATACTCGATTCTGATTGGCTGCAGGGTGTCCATTAACTCCTGATAACGGACACCATTCTATCTCCCGTTGCCAAGTCGTATCTAAGGTTCGTCCTATTGGCTGGAGTCTAAACTGCTGTTTGCACTGCGTAGGAGTCTATGGGTGAGACTTATCGTGTTCAGGTATTAGTCACAGGTGTTTTCAGGGAACCAGATAAAGCGCTGCCCAAAAGTTTTTATTTTTAATATAATGCAACAAACCTTGTTTTTAATCATTGGTAAGTGACCATGGTATAAGCGGGATAATGCCCTTATTCCTGATAATGGACACCTTGTCGGGCATTATCCCTTACATATTGTACAGTATATTATTGTTATTGTGCCGAGACGCACTGTTTCTATTTATTTTCTGTCATTTGCTACTGTAACACATGAATTTCCCTCATGGGATTGATGTGTTGAAGTGTTATCTATCACTGAAAAAAAAAATCTACAATTAATTGCTCCAAAAAAAGCTCTGAAGGCAGTTTCTTGTGTTGCACGCTCATAAAGCAGTGCTGAGATGAAACAGATGTGGCCACTTTTCAAGTACGTTCCTCACATTCATGAGTCTCTGAAGCACAGTATGAAATAATACAGCAGGAGAATAACCAGACACCGGCACACTTCAGCTCTGACCTTTAACAATTACTCATCAATTACTCATATTACTGTAACTGTATCACTGTATCACTCATATAAGGTGCTGACATTTCTGTTCATTTTCCAAAGATCATAATTGAGGTAATTATTTGATATAATTGATGTGGTTATTATTATTAATAATCAAATATTTGTCACTATATTTATTAACGCTGCAAATTCAGCATTAATATGGATATTTCTTTACGGAAGGGATCAGATTGTGTGAATTTAAAAACCTAGAAAATCCTCAAGACTATTGTTCTTCAACCTAATTTAGAATATACAGTATATTCCCTTACATGTCCACAACCTTTAAAATCTAGATATTGTATTCAATATTCCAACCAATTCTAACCAATACCCCATGGATGTACTTCTCCCACCAGGGGTCAAAGCTCAGGGTGGGATCATGCTGGTGTGCAGACTGGGTGTGTACTCTGCCAGCGTAGGGTCAGGTGCACTCTCAACACTCTGCCCTGCTTGCCAGCTGCAGTCAGGACCAGGGATAATCTGCCTAAGCAGCTTGTAAACGATTTCCCTCAAGGGGGAAGAATTTAGAAATGGTTTGTAACCTTCCTCCTCCTCAGCCTCTTCCTCCTCCAAGGGAGCAGTAACTCCCATGGGAGCTACTTCCTGCTGTAGATCAGCAGGAAGTTGGTTTCAGGTTGAGGCGCAGACGGTGTGTATTTTAAACGTATTAAGGGACTAATACTAATACTTATCTTTAGTCTGATATGGTAAACAGTCTCACTTGTTCTTACTTAGATCATTCCTTTTATTTTGTTGTTTCTTTTTTTAGTGAGAAACACACTACTAATGCTACATATACTTCTGTTTCCTATCTTCATTTTTCATGTGCATGCTAAAAAAATCTTAGGCTAACAGACAGAATACGGAATGAGGAAAACAGATCAGATTTTCCTAACAGATCAGATCTTCCTGCTTAAGACAGACATCCTGACACAGGGGAAAAACTGTTGCAAAAATACATCTTTTTAAAGAAACTGAAGAGTGGAGCAGGATTTATCTTCATGTAGTAATTATTGGAGTTCTGCAGACTTTCCTCGGGGTCCCCTTCATAGACTGACAGATGCATATGATCTAGATTCATCTCTTGGCCAAAGCAAATGGTAGGCTGTCTGCAAATGTAAGATCTGTCTGGGGCCAACATATTTAAAAAATATTTAGGTTGAATGAAGAGGTGCTGAAGCTACATTTTATTTTGACAATCCAGTCTGTATTTAGTCATGTTAAAGGGTTGCACCATATATCTTTAATGTATCACTTTTCAATTCAAAAGATACCTTCAAAAAGGCCATGTGGAGGGCATAAAAGGACATATGATATGATGTAATAGTGATACGGCAAGTCATAACTAATCATAGTAACGTTTTTTTACCTTTATTTAACCAGGAGAGTCCCATTGAGATTAAAAATCTCTTTTTCAAGGGAGACCTGGCCAAGACAGGCAGCAGCATGAATAAAAAAACCGAGAATCCCCCACAGAATTAAAAATAACTACAAAAACAAGCATAGGGAACTCATATTTCAAAAGAGAAAATTCTAGGAGTCCGTTTTGTAACCAGGTAAATTAAAAACATTGACATGTTACGGACTCTAATTCTTTCATTTTGGATTTAAAAGCATTTAGCAAGATTAATTAATTGAGTTTTAAATCACTCGCAACGTCGCAACGTATTCCATGCCGAGGGTGCAGAATACACAAATGCCCTTTTTCCAATCTCCATATGGGCATTTGAGACAGAAAGCATAAAAAAGTCCTGAGAACGCAAAGAGTATTGTAAACAGTGCCTTCCAATTAAATATATACGTCTTATATTGATCAACTATTGATTGAAATGTAAAAGGTACATTAACTAACCCAATATCTGTTTGTTGTTGTCATTGTGAGTTTTACAAGGTTGGTGCATCTAGTCTGTAGTATCCATAGTTTTGCCAAATGGGAGATCATTATTTATGATTGAATTAATTACCTAATGGTTTGCAATTACTGCTGACCGAGAGGCTCAAGATGTGAGCACAGGTGGGTCCACCTGCTGGGCATTTCTGCCTGACGCACCTCCGACAGTGCCATTGTGCCGGCTGCCGGGTCGTCAGCCGGGAGCCTTCACTCACTCTTCACCCTTCACTGATGTTTCACACCTTTAATCCTGGAGCATCTCAAGGTGGTGGAGCAATGGCAGGGATGTCTCCCTACCGCCCCCTGCAGCCAGCCCTAGGATCCTTGCTTCCCCCACGCCTTGTCCTTTCTTTGAAGCCAGAGCCAGAAGCCCCCTTGTTCTGCCTCCTCCACCAGGTCTTTGAGAGCCTTCCTCAGCTTGGAGCCTGTGATCCCAAGGGACTTCAGGAGCTGCCGGGTGGATGCTGTGGTGTAGCCTCTTGCAACCAACTTCCACTGGATAGGTGAACGCCCTCCACCCTGCTTGTGACCACACAGCTGCCAGCTCTGTGTACTTTTCCTTCTTTCTCTCAAAGGCAGCCTCCATTCCCTCTTCCCATGGAACAGTCAATTCAGCCATAATGACCGTCCTGGTGGAGGTGGACCAGAGCACGATATCTGGCCGGAGGGAGGTTGTGGTGATCTCTTGTGGGAACTTCTACTGGCGGTCGAGGTCTGCTCTCATGTTCCACTTGCCTTTGAGTGACAGGAGGGACCACTCCCTCGTTGCTACTGCTCTGAGCCTCACCCTCTTGCCTGACAAACATTGGTGATTGCCGATAGGTGGCCTGGTCTACTGTCTGCATCGTGTTCCACTTGCGTCCTGTACAAACTTTGACCGTTTTGGACAGACAGGTTAGGTGAGTCTCTCAGCACGAACACAAGCCTCACCTTGGCTGCGTTTCCCGATACCGGCATACCTTGAGTTTTCGCGATGTCCGTCACCGATTGGCTACGCGGCAGGAAACGTTTTGTGTGCGCGTCCGCGTAGCCAATCGGTGATGGACATCGCGAAAACTCAAGGTATGCCGGTATCGGGAAACGCAGCCCTTTCCTGTTTGTAGCCCAAGCTAATCAATTTCAATGGAAGCTTCAGGGTGTTTCTCCCAAACAGTGCCGTGTTGGAAAGACATCGAGGAAGGCCCAGCCATTTAGAGAGGCAGCCATATGCTTGTCGGACAGGTTGGCCGTGTAAAGGCTTTCAAAGCTTTGCACAGGTTGGTCCACCAAAAGTGGGATTTTCTCGTCGTCGACTGAGAAGGAGATGTTGTCCTTCCTGACTCCTTTCTGGATTGAGAGACTTGGCTGGTTTTATTTTCATCCGAGCCCATGTTAGCAGCTCCTCAAGCCTTTTCAGGAGTCTGGAGGTGCATGCTGCTGTCTGAAGGAGGGTGGTGGGATCAGCCTCCTCGGACCATCTGTCCTCCACCAATTAGGATGATCTCGAATGCTGCTGTGAACAGGATGGGAGAAATGGAGCAACCTATTGCTATCCCTTTCTCCAGCTGATGCCAACCAGTTGAGATCTCCTGAGTTGTGTAGCAGATAGTGATGTTATGGTATTTTCTCACCTGAATCCACATATTGCTGTAACTGCCCACACAGAAAATTACAGAAGAATATTACACCCATGTCTGCTTCCCAACCCCCTATTATAAAATGGTGCCCTCCCCTCCCCACTGGCTATTTACAATTTGTCTAAGGCTAAAACAAACATAGCCTAGTTCTTCACCATAGTCTAAACTAAGGCTTTTCTTCAAAAGATGAAATGAAAGTCATGAAATGAGTAAAAATTACCAACGGGCTAATATTAGGCTATTTAGATGGCAGAGCGAGTTGAGGCCGTAGCTTTGTGTGCTGCTTGTTATTAATAATTTCGTTTCATGTGAAGGAGATTTGCGGACAACCGCAATTTGATCAGAGAATTTGCCTAACCTCTTCAGCATGCATGTGTGCATCCCATTATCGGTAATGCATTCGGATTAATGAACCAAACAACAAAATGCATAGTTAATGTTTGACTTAGCATAATAGGCTTTCTTTATTTAGGAAAAAGGTTATTGAACAGAAAACTTTTGAAAAAATGAAGGTGATTTTAACTAACCCGTCCACAAATGAATACACCCCCATGAATACAGGAAAAAGGCTGATCCGCAACCGCCTACACCTGCGGGTTATAGTCGGGTCACCCGGGTCAATTACTTAATCCGCGCATCTCTAGTAGCAGACACAACTTAAGTGGATTATTTCTAATGATATCTACTTACAGTGAGTCAGTATATGTCCCTTGTAAGAGGACGTGTGCTCGCCATGTCCATGAGCCCTGTACTTTGTTTTAGGTTTGATTTAAAGGTTGAGAAAAACAAACATAAGTCCCTTGCCATCGAAACAACAGCAAACATACAACATTAAAAAAGTGAATTGTTTCAGACACCCCTCTGTTTTAATCACACTACAGGCTCCTGTTCAGATAAAGCCCTGAACCTGCACGGAGACACAGCCCAAGGATCCACCAGACGTTCATGTTTCTTAAGGTGGCTTGTATCGAGTGATGATGATTCATGGTGGCTTACAGCGATCATGAGCTGTCCTTCTTCAGTGTCTGGTGCTCGCCTTTCCAAGGCCATCTTGTTACCATCATCTTCTCTGACGTCACTCCCCTCTCCGCTTCCACAGCTGCCCAAGCAGCCACGGGCCGGGCCAAGGGAGCCTCAGGGAGGAGGCGCGCACACACACACACACACACTTGACAGTTTAGTCAGCTGTAGCTATAGGTATTTTTTCTTATGTCGGAACTAGCTCCCTTTGCGACCTCCGATCTCTTAATGTACTCACACAGGCTCATGGCCTTCCGGAGGATCAAGTGGGCAAACCCTGTCACTGACCTGGGATCAGACCCGGGCACAGCCCAAGGACTGATCCCCGCCTTCTGGAACACACACTGCAGCAAACGTCTCCGCAATGCCGCCGTAGCGCAGAGATCCGTCTACTGCGCCACGAGACAGGCCGTCTCAGAGGAGCTATTTTCCGTCTGTCTGTCTGTCTGTCTGCTTCAGCGTGCGCATTTAACTGGGGTTACGACACCGGGGTCTGTCGAGCATGTAAAAACAAAAAAAGGGAACAAGGCGAGGAGTATGAGGACATTAAGATGCAGACAGGGATCCTAGTCTACGACATGTGACCACTTAGGATAGGGCATGATTAAGAAACGAGACGGGTTCGGGGGAGGGAGTGTATTCGGCGTAGTTCTGGGGTCCGTTTAGTAGTTCAAGTGAGTGCAAACGACAGCGAGACAAGAGGGAGCATGCGCCGTGCAACAAGCGAATGTGGGGGCATCTGGTTTTGCTAAGGCTCTAGAACATTCTTTTCCTTTGTTCCAAGTCTCGCTGGCAGCTTTAACAGGGACATGTTCACTCTCATATCCTGTTCTGGGCACTGCCCTCCCCGCTGAATCCAGTATTACAGCCTATACAGAGACACAGCTCGGGTGCAGTTGTGTCTGCTGCTCAGGTATACAAGTTGTGCATTTTGTCAGATACATTGGTATGAGAATGACTACAAAAACTCATGGAAAGATGGATAGAGATGTAAGAAGTGCTACAAAAGGCTATAGTGCAGATCATTCATCTTGTTTCACCTACAGTATGTATTGATCATTTGTACATTCAGTTAAAATAGGAATATTGTATAGATATATTAATGCAGTTTACGTAATATTGATATTAATCACTTGGTTTTAATTATTAGTTTCTTAATAAGCGTATCTTAAGTCATGTTTTTTTATTGTGCATGACAAAGAATTTAATTTGTAGATTTAAGAACATCCATCGTAATTGTTACCAGCAGATCCTTTCACTAACTCACAATGTCATCTGTGGAAGAAGAAAGCGTTTTGGGTGCAATATGATCTGTGATCTTTAACACAAAAAAGAGGAATGCGATATCGGGCGAGTTGGTTTCTGGTGTGATTTTTAGAGTCTATCCTGTGAACGGGGTGTTGGTTTCTGACTACGCCTAAAAGAAGAATTTGTGCTTATCTCTCACTATTGCCTTTTTCCAAGGATATGTGATACCAAAGAAACAATTCCAGATATTTCAGTATTCAGTGAATACAAAATACAACCAATGACTCCAACTCAAGGCATACAAATTTAAAACAGAAGCAATCAGTACTTGGATGTGATCTTTTCTTTATTCAAATATGTTGTAATTGTGCATCGATGAAGGTATGTGAAACATACATTAGATCGATGCACGGTTCTCCTACTGAACAGAACAGTTCCTATTCTGTTCAGTACTTGAACTGGCAAAACAAATCAAATCAATAAAAATGACATTGATTGTCAAGAGAATAATTAGGCCTACTGTACGTATATAATCAAATCAAAATGAGAAGATATAATGTAGAGGCAAGAAATCATTTTACATGCATGTTAATACTTGTATCTTAGTTACATCAATCTTAGTTACATAATACTGTATGTTTCCTAGAAAGAGCCCTCTCCCCTGTGCTTCACAAGTCACACCTCGATGGTGGAGGAGAGGACACGTCAGGTGACGGAGCCGGCGATGGGAAGAGGTCTTGAGGTGCGGGAAAGAGCCAACCACAACAGTTCTTCAGCTGGCAGCTTTAGTTGGTGCATATGACATAAAGCTTGCCAGTGAAGAACTGATGTGGGTCAGCCACGATGCACCCAGTACGCACACATACTCACCCACACACACACCAGCTTCACACATCTTTCAGTTTAGGAGGCTTCGGGCGAAACCTGGTGAGAGAAAACAAGGAGGGGAGGAGAGAAAAGAGTTTGCTTAAAAAACAACGGAGCTATAAACATAATGGACCATTTGCCTTCATAAATACACACCTGTACAACAGACATGCTTCCCATTTAACCATTTCTAATAGTTATGTGTCCGCTCACTAGCCTTCTGTTTGCTATTGCTGTAATGTAATACAGATAACCGGTTAGCTTGGCCCTTAGCTACAGTAACGCTACCCTTGATGGGAAACAGCAAACCGGAGGAGCGTGCACATTTTTTTTTCATTTTCCAATTAGTCGGAGACCACAACACACAATAGATAGAACAATAGAGAACATAATTCAACTAGAAAATGCATTTCCTGCAGAATGTGCTGCAGTGAAAAATGAGCTCAAACATTGTTAAATAAAGCTCCATAGTTGAAAACGTATAGAAATGTTAGAAATAGAATAGCTGAACTCAAGTGAAAATATTGGAACAAAGTTCAAAAGTGTAAAGTCTGAATGGAGAAAGAGATACAGTTTGAACCTAAGCCTAGTAGTATGGGGAAGTATTAGTATGATACGTAGTAGTATGATACATAATAGTATTGGTATGATAAGTAGTAGCCTAGTATTAGTATGATGAAGTAATAGTATTGGTATGATAAGTATTATTATTAAAGGTAAGACATCATTTTTGGTTGTAACTTGAAAAAAGTGTGTGTTATTGATGTTATTCGTTCACATCTAGTTGGTCGGGTTTAGGTCACAGCATGATACGGCTCATACTGTTGGGATCTGTGGAGTCTCAGCTTTCACATCACATATCATTTGTGTAGATGGCATGATGTGAAAAAGATCGCTTTTACTGGAAGCAGACAACCAGCAATGTACGAAGAACCTCGCCTCAAATCATAGCCTCGTTATAAAAACTATAACTCGGATGACTATAGTTTATGTGCAAGTTTTAAAATGGTGTAAACGACGAGACGGTTGTGTCAAGGTCGGGGAGAGTCTCCATCGGGTCCCACAGTGAATTAAGTCCTTACTCATAAACGCCCAATGCTCAGAGTTTAACTCCAATCGCTGAATTATTTGAACACCAATGAAACAAGAACCACTGTAACTGTTTAAGCTTTGCATTGTGTTTCTAGGTGAAACATTTTTATGCTCCACGGTGTCTGAAATGTTTAGTTTTTGAGACGAAGCAAAAATATGTGCAAATTGTATAAAAACTAAAATTGAGTATAAAAGATATCGAAAATCGGAAAAAAAGTATAAAGATCAAAATGTGATGATTTGTGAAATGTTTGACAGGAGTTATGAGTTATGAAGTCTGAAGTAGTTGAAGTCTCACAGAAATGTTTTGAAATTGATTTCCAAGTTGAATTTTTAAAAAAGGTATAAAAAATATCAAATGCATAAATAATAGGGTGCAATTCCAAGCCAAGAACGTGAACATTTTACAAAGCGTGACGCA
This sequence comes from Melanonus zugmayeri, assembly GCA_900302345.1. NCBI lineage: Eukaryota > Metazoa > Chordata > Actinopteri > Gadiformes > Melanonidae > Melanonus > Melanonus zugmayeri. The sequence continues at coordinate 2,298 of OMKN01043504.1, read as the reverse complement.
TGAAAATGTGTGTGTACCACACTCCAGAATGCCCTTAGTAATGGCCCCCTGTGAAGTTGTCTCGCTTGGCTTTGATTCAGATGGATTGCGTTCAGCGTTTTGCAGTGGAGGTCGTCTGAAAGGGCCCGGCCCTGGTAGCTATATTCTTTCACAGTTCTATGGCAGGGCTTTGGGCAGAGCGGCTCTAGAGCGGCGCAGTGAACCTCACAACCCCTGGAAAACCCTACGAACCCGGCGCTGCCCTGAGAGACGCGGAAAGCCCTGGAACTGTGAACGCTCTCCCTCACACGCACAATTTTGTTGTTTCATTCCACAGAGGCACTGATGAAGTGTGAGAAAGAATTGAGTGAATGGGCCGCGGTCCCTAAACCTTGTACTAAATCTGGAGGGGCCCATTGTTTTGGGGAGGGGATATCCAGGAGATCTTACACAAGGCCAACAGTATCTCCTCCTTGCTCATTGAATCACTTCTTAAAAGGAGGTACCTGATAGGCTCGATCGCCCTTTGTTAGCAGCAAGAGATAAGATTCATGTGGACTACAATGGTATGCATGCAAGCTAAGAAGGAGCTTAAGCGAGAGGCAGAGACAGAGAGAGGGAGAGGGATAATTTACAGCTAAATTACAAGGACGGTAAAGGAACATAACTAAAGAATATTCCAGCCACCACTCACCACATTAATCAGCACCACTGAAGGGGAAAGGGCCCGTGGAATGACCCCGGGACGACCTCTAAAAGGTAAAGCATTACCTCAGAGCGGCAGTATCTAACCGACGCCAATGCATTCGACGCCCCGAGACGCCACGCACACAAAGCGACTGAAAGCTACGTCTGCGGCGAAAAAAGTGGGCCTTGTCCTACCCGGCGGCGCAAACAGTGAGGGCGCATTGTGAAGTCAGCGCGGCGCAGCGAGTGCCAGAGGCTCCAGGAACTTCTTGCCGGCGTGGAGAGTCCTGCGCCTACTGCCAGTCTAGGCTCCATTCCAACAGCTTCCATCTCACTGTACAGCTTCCCATTGTGTCCTCCTCTCGCTCTTTAAGAAGACGAGGCGTGAATCCTAAGGAGAGTAATCCATTGTGTTCATGTGCTTTTCTCAACGGGCGCCCCCCCACTGTACTTTAATTCTAAAAACGCTTGTTATTTTTGTCGTCGACGGCAACAATTAGTTTCCAGGACACCTACAGGTCCAATGAGTTGGGTACGACGCACAGCTAGGCCCACACATCTCGCCTGTCAATCAAATGAGAGGGTCTATGTGTGTATGCTAATGAGGGCAATTATGACGATGCTGCACCAAAAAAATGTGAAATTCAAGCGCTAAGAGCATCCATCCTTTGTCGTGTACACATGTTGCCAATAGTGAATACTCCAGTTGCTCTGGACAGATCATGCTTTATTCTGCATATAAATACTTTCATCCAATATACAAACTCATATTTGTGATACAATTTGTGTCATCCAAACCACATTTCTCGTCCACAAATTGCCAGGTTTTAAGTAAATACCAATGTGATGTTTTGTGTAAATATCAATGTGTCTATTGAAGGACAACCAACAGCGAACAATGACTTAGTCATCGTTGAGTAATTCCTCTGGGGAATCACAAACCTGTTGTGTTACTAAACCAGAGTCCTTTGCCATATAAACTGTAACTTAAGAACCGATTATGAGCCAACTATGTTCCATGCTTTCCTCCATGTCACACACACACACACACACACACACACGGCACGGAGAACAGAGTGTACCCAGAGAGTGATTTATTACACACAGAGCTGACGCTTCCTGGGACAATAACAGCCAGCCCAATAGGCTGAACATGCTTCTTTTAGTGTCTGTGTGTCCCAACACACCTACGAATGTACATGCGAGGGGCCGGGCACACGCACGCACGCGAAACATGTGTGTACATGTAAAATACGTGATCATGTGTACGTACGTTTTCAGCAGATTTGGGTGCAACCGAGACGGTAATCGTCACTCTGCCGAAGCCATATAAAGCCTGAACCTCCAAGTTTAATGTTTCCTCATGGAAGCCCCTGCATCTCCACATGCATTTAATCTCAAATGAATTCAGATTAAGGTTGGAGAGATTTGCAAGCCCCCATACTGTGACCCCATGTGGATGAAGTGGTAAATGAACCATGTGATACATTTAATCAACCCGACGTGTCAATATTTTCTACCCACTCATGGTATATGTATATACATGCACACACGCATAGAAAATACACATACACATGCCTGTGTGTGTGTCGTAAACCAATCTTCAATGGTGCGCATGAGACCACGTGCACG
>OMKN01043502.1:0-11468 GCA_900302345.1 Melanonus zugmayeri | reverse complement strand
CTCCATAGGAACACAATGGAGTGGGTTTCTCCATAGGAACACAATGGAGTGGGTTTCTCCATAGGAACACAATAAAGTGGGTTTCTCCATAGGAACACAATGGAGTGGGTTTCTCCATAGGAACACAATAGAGTGGGTTTCTCCATAGGAACACAATGGAGTGGGTTTCTCCATAGGAACACAATAGAGTGGGTTTCTACATAGGAACACAATAAAGTGGGTTTCTACATAGAAACACAATGGGGTTTCTTCATAGGAACACAATGAAGTGGGTTTCTCCATAGGAAAACAATGGAGTGGGTTGCGCAGTGTCCAGATGCGTCTCAAGTGAACACGTTGATGAGACAATTGATGGGACTAGGCGAACAAATGAAACAGCAACCAAACAGCAACAACTTCTCCCCGCAGCCTTCAGGCAACAATAGCAGCAGATGAGACCTTCTCTGTGGTAGAGAACACAGGGTTCAAGAACACTTGACAACAGTTTAAACTGATACACTACTACTTCCGGCACACATTTTGCCCAGATAGTAATACCTGCCTTATACAACAAAACAAAAGACAACAAATTGACATGCAGTTGTCAGAAAATCCTTCTCTTGCGCTAATTACAGACAGTTAGATGTCTAGAGCTACAGAGAGCTACCTTATTGCTCATTTCATTACGGCAGACTGGGAGACAAAAAGCCCAATCACAGTGATTTAATGTTGATAGACTAATCATTTCAAGTGGTCCTATTTTGTTTAAGGCACTGCTGTATGACTTAAGTTTGCCATATGCTGCTGAATTGATCTAAGTTGGAGAAAATCATATATCATTAGTTTTTATGCTTCTTTTTTCACATTTAATGTGGATAAGGTACTCAGTACTAATCTAACAATCATCTAATGATGTTGAGACAATACATTTTCCAATTTAGATTACCAGTGGTCCATGTAGATGTTCCATGTAGAAATAATTATATTCCCCCAACGTCAGAATTAAGGCTTAATTTCATATCGGAACCGGCTGGAGTCGGCCCATTCCATTAATATAGCTTCTTAAATGTGTACTAAAACAAATCGGCCACGCTTAATCTTTAGTATAGTGACTATAAAGTGAAACTGATGTGGAGCTCGGGTGGAGCGCTGACAGCAGCACATCATTCATGATAAGACAACAAGGTCCCACTTGAAAACCAGTGGGCTCCGTTTTTTTTAATTTGTTATTTGTTTTATGAGGTGGGAGGTGGGGGCTGAGGGTTATAAAGTTTCAGAGCGTGATTAAACCTGTGGTACGGCGGTCCCCACTCGAACCTTGGATGATTAAGACTTCTCCTCTAATCATTATTATTGCATGTTCCCTAAGCATGACATGATCGAGACCTTGGGACGCAAACCCGCCGAACCCTGCAACCATTCCATTAGCCTGCACGCCCGAGCCATTTGGCGAGCGGGTGCCTTCGCTTGTCCCACACCAACGGGAGTTCCTCTTGCAAATGCTTTGGCAGCATCAAGAACCCACAGCACTATTCTGCTTCATGTATTCAGCACACAGCTTGGGCTGAAATATGGTGTGTGTGTGTGTGTGTGTGTTAATAGGTGAGAACATTGCTTGATAGAATGACCAATCTGCATGGACATTAATGGGATGAGGAGGTGGGCTACGGCGTTGTAATCAGTGATATAACTAAATATAACTAGAATCGGTAACCCCCGATCCTCCTGGCCAAATAAAGAGGATAGTTCAAATAAACACGCATTGTATGTGTTCTTCTATCTGATTGGATGACGGTGCCGTGGCTCGTCTCATGTTGGTCCTGTTACACCTGCACTCCGCCGGCTGACTTCAGACGTCCTCTGATGAGGATTTCATTTGCAAAGTGCAGGACAACAGATTCAAACATTATTTCTAGCCCACTTTCTTAAGATGCAAATGAGATGATAAGTTCTCCAAGAAGCACACAATGAATGAACTTCCTCTGGATAAAGTCAGGCCCATAAATCATAGTGGCCATGAATTACTTATGAGACAGGAGGGGTGCGGACCTCCTACCACTGCCCAAATGCATGAATCACGCAAGCCGTAGTCTGGCTGTCTTGTTTATAGAGTCGTCGGAAGACTTTGGCCTTTGCTTCTCATTCCGGTAAGCCATTGATACATCTCCTTCCCCCCCCAGATGTCCCTCTAAATGGTCTTCGTATCAGACTTATTGTTATGCATATCTCAAGAGCCAGATCAACCCCCCTGCAGCATATTAAATGTTTCCCATTAGACATTACCGTCATTACACAAAAAAAACATGCATGGAGTCGCCAGGGCCATTTCAAAATGCTGTAATGGGTTCAGCGCTGTAATACGGATGCTAAGTAAGAAAAGCAGATAGGTGTGGAGGGGAGGTAGGATGAATGGGCCGAGACCCCTGGGGCTTCCACCTGCAACAGATGGAGGGTGGACAGTCCAGGGCTAATGCACAGAGAACCAGGCAGAGGCAGATACAGTACAGATGGAGAGAGAGAGAGCGAGAGGGAGAGAGAGAGAGAGAGAGAGAGAGACTGATAGACAGTGACACCTCTGTGTATAGCCTGCAGCCATGTGGAGGCCCCTTCTCGATCCCCCCGCCGCCCTACCCCTTCACCGCATATGGATCCAAATTCCCGTGCACGCCTCGGAGCAACGGCGCGGGCGAGAGACTACAAGAAATACGCCGCCGGGGGAGATGAGAGACAGCGAGATGGACCATAGGGGGAAAGAAATAATGGTGGTTGGAGGAGGGGGAAAAAAGATGATAATTTTGATAGTTCAGGAAGCTGTTTTCCAACAAAGTATGGTGCTCTTTATGTTGCCCGTATTACTATAATTCCCCATCTCTCTCACACATAATGCTACAGAACACATTTATCATGGAGGTGACAAAAAAAAAGTAGAAAGAAAAAATAAATACCGCTATTAACTTGAGAGTGGAGAGACAGTGACCCATGTCGCTTTTTTCTTTCTTTCTTTATTTACCTCTGAAAATGATGCCGACACCTAGAGAGGCAGTGATAAGAAGGATGAAAGCTTTTAGAGGTAGAGGGGATGAAAGTACCAGAGGAGGAAGCAGAGGAGATTATAGAGAGAAAGGATGGGGAAGGAGGGACTGACGACGGAGGGAGAGAAGAGAGGGTAGGTGAGCAAAAACACCACACCATGCACATCACCCACAGAGGATATAAAGGTTGGGCGGGAGAGTTTCTGGGGCTAACATCTATATGTTGCATTTACAGTACACAGCCATCTTTTTTGTCCATAACGGAAGGAACACTGAACAATGGTAGAGCTACGTGTCTCCCGAAGCATTACGATAAAATAGTTCCCAGTTCAGTGTGCACACGTTTGGTTTGGCAAAGAGACTACAGTGAAATAATTTGGTCATAAATTGTACTTTATGTCTTAATCCCAGACGGGAGATTTGGGAGGAAAGTTAGGGCATGGCTGTGGACCTTGGCAAAAACAACTGCATTCATTTTAAACTGGGAATACATTGCTACTACCAAAAAAACTATCATTCAAAAGCTGCTGTAATCAAGGGGTGCTTATACACATTTTTCAATCACACGTGATTGAAAAATGTGCTATAGACATGCTACAATGCTACAATGATGATCATGTCTGTGGTAAATTCAAGTAGAAACATCTAATTCAACACACAGCTTTGATTTACAAATAAAATATGAATACATTGAATAAAAACTGGTTTGGCTATCAAAATATATACTCAACCATAGCCAAACACATTTGCACATGCATGCACGTGAACACACACACACGCATACACGTGCAGGCACTCACACACACACACACACACACACACAGACACACACACACACAAGATTACAGGCATAAAACATGGTTTCAGGCATCAATCCCCCCCCCCGCCTGAGTTATACCTCCATTTATGCTCCAGCGGCTGACAATCATTTTAGACTCCAGATATACAAAAGAACTTAATTGGACTGTCACAAGTTCCCCCAGAATCAGCAACGTTCACAAGATGTCGGGGGCAGAGAGCAGATTGGATTTCGGTGTGTCCCATCTTGTAACCTTAATTCTGGGTAATTGTATAAACCGCATGGCCACCAGGGTCTTGTGATACTCCACTTACAAGACAATCAACTCCCAAGTTAAACAACGCTACTTATTTTTTCTTATTTCTGCTCCCTGATGTGTGTGTGTGTGTGTGTGTGTGTGCTTTTAAATATTGCAGACATTTTAATTTCCGATTTCCTATTAAATAAGTAGGGGACGTTATAATGGTGGTTTTCTTCTTGACCACAAAGACGCGGGGGTGGTTGTGTATGTGTCTGTATACTCAACACATATAATATTGATAATTTATGGGGTTCTTTTCCTTTGGTTCATTTGATCTAAATCAGTGTGAACAGAACAAATCACATGGAATCTGATCTTTTCAATTCTGATTTGGGCCACTTTCATATGTGGTCCTAAATCAGATACAGGTCCGATTTTTTGCAATGTGACCTCAGTCTGAAGTCATATCGGAATTCATGCGACTTTTACGTCACTCTATCGACATTCGTCACAATTCTGTGCTGGCGAGAGTAAGTAAGTAAGTAGAGTTTATTTATAAAGTGCTTTTCACAGACATTGGTCACAAAGTGCTTTACAGGGGGTGCAGGGCTAAAACACAATATATAGTAGAAAACACAGAGTACAGAAAAGGAGATAAAGAATAAATGAAATTAAATAAAATAAACACAATAAGTACAAAAAAATGCAGACCAAGTGCAAAGTTAAGAACACAATATATTAAAGATAATGAAAGACACAGAACACAATAAAGAAATACAAATAGAAACACAATGAGTACATAAAGTGCAGATCTGGTGCATGCAGGTCACCCAAATGCCTGACCAAACAGCTGCCTTTTAAAAGAGTCTGCAGAAACAGCGGACCGTAAGCGTGCGGGCAGAGCATCCGTAGTTTAGGAGCTACAGCCTCAAAAGCTTGGTCACCGTGGGCTTTAAGGCGAGTGTGTGGGACAGACAACAGGTTTAACTACATGACCTAAGACAGCGGGCTGATGAGCGAGGGTGTAGTAATTCCGCCAGATATGCTGGAGCCTGACCGTGCAATGCTCTGTAAGTAACAGTGAGAACTTTAAACTGGATCCTATATGCAACAGGGAGCCAGTGAAGAGATTATAGTGGTAATATGAGTCTGTCTATTTGACCTTGTGAGTAGTTGTGCAGCAGCAGCATTCTGGATTGCCTGCAGACGATCAAGTGCAGACATACTAAGTGAGGAAAAAAGTGTGTTACATTAGGCGGGATGAGATAAAAGCATGTATAAGCATCTCTAGTTCCAGTTGAAACTACAGATCTCAGTTTACTAATATTTCTCAGGTGGAAAGAGCAGGCTCTAGTCATGTGGTGGAAAATACATGTATGAATAACTTGCATTTGAAAACAACTAGTAATGATGACGACGTGTGTATGCGGAAATTCCCACCACAGTCACTCGGTGCATACAAACATGGAAGACAGCTGCAATGGAGGTTGTCTGTTTCAGTGAAGCCATTCACGTCACGACCCCACCACTCCTGGCTCCGACTCCGCATCCACACACACCTCCGTACAGAAGTAGCAACCATTGCGACACAAAAAGCCATAATACAAAATGTGGCTCTCTTTCTCCTCATCCTCGTCATTATCATCTGGTCATGAATTTGCTGGTTTCCACTGCACATCAACTTACAGTATAAATGAAACTGTTAACACTGACTTCAGTGGCCTCCATGTTTCCTTCCGGACGACAGGCAGCACGCTGCGTGTGACATCTTTGTTATTGTTTTTTGCGCATGCGGGTGATGCGATATGAGCAATACATCCGAATTGAGCACTAAGGCTTGCAGTGTGAATGGAGGCCACCTTTCACGCTCCGGTAAATCTTTGTTTACCTAACACATCCATTTCTTTAGCTGTCACTCAACAAGTGAGACGCTGTCACAGGGGAACTCCTGCGGCGCATGCATCACATAGAGACGCAGGAGGAGGGACCATGTTAACACACACACGCACACATATACAAAGGCACACGCACGTACACACACACACACACACACACATACATATACACATACACAAATAAACAAACACACACACACCCATACACAAATAAACAAACACACACACATCAACAGGCACACACACATTTAAAGGCACAACACACAAATGTGCATGCGTATCCACTACAAAACTAAACCAGAAAGGTGAGCTCACAGTCACACACACACACACACACACACACAGGTTCAAACACAATTTCAAAAGATGTAGACATACACATGACTAAGGTTACGCCTTCAACACGATAAAGAAAGAGAGACTGATACATTGCATTTGCCATGCGCATAAAAATGTCATCCCTGTGCTAATTCTCCTACTGCATCCACTGAATCCATTAAGACCAAACCCCCCCAGTCTCCTTGCAGTTCATTGGCTCTTTGATATATACTCGGCGGCCAACATGCCGTAATCATATTATCGCCAATGACTCGTAGAGAAACAGGGAAATGAAAGAAGGAGACAGATCGCCAAGCCCGATGGAGCTAGAAAGGGAAGGGAGGGCCTGTGATGGCAGACACCGGGTACCAGCCGGCCCCTTGGGAACACGCGGCTACCACAGCTGCCTCGCCGCGATTCCAGTCCAAATTCATGTAAAACCACATTATCGTGTTTCAATACGCCGGGTCGAGCGAAAGAGCAGGAGACGAGAGATGAGAGGTGGTATTTCACGGCGTTCCTCCACCTCCTGCTCCTCCTCCAGTGATTTGAGCAGTGAGGCGGAAAGTCACGGAGAGAGCGCCGCACCGATGATAATGATGATGATGATGATGATGATGATGGTGAAATAACCTTTTTGTTTGTTTCAAACATGAGCCAGGCAGGGCTCAGCACGACAGGGTATTAATGATGGAGGCAACATTTAAACTATTTAAATAATAGTCCGACTGTCTGTTTTGCTTCCACCGACCGGAAGCCCCGAGCCTTTGATTCACACATTTGTTTCACCTTGCTCCCCCGGTGTAATGTGATAAATGCTACTCTTCTCATTCCTCTCCTGCTTTTTAGAAATGTAATTAAGCGTGGCAGACAAATTGATTTTGGGTAAAGATTATGTCCACTCAATAAAATGGTGCAGTTGAAAGCATGAAGTTAATGAATGACGATGATTATGATGATGACGATGAATGTGCGCCCAAGAACATGGTCTAACCTCCTTGTGTCAAGTTGTATATCTTATTGCAGAGAGCGAGTGAGTCAATCAGTAAAAAACACAAAAAACAACACACAGACACATGGAGAGACACACACACTGTGACTAGTATGTATTAATCATGAATATATTAAGCTGCAACATCGGTGGGAAACTAAGTACACTTATTAATAAAGGTGTTGTGCCATAGATCAATTCTGTGTTGGTGTTAAGTTTATGTCTGATTTAACAGCACAACATTAACAATGTACTGAGAAGTTGTTTGGCTTTCATATTAATGATAAATCATCCTTTATGGAGATGCCTGCTGCATGTGTACCCACACAAGGGGATGGTTGTAGTTCTATGCTGTACTCATATGTTATACATTGTTTTCTCTATGCTTTGCAACCCACCAATGCTTAAAGTGTAATATATCCTCGCAGTATCTGCATTGTTCCTGGGGGGGGGGGGTTTGGTGATGCAAAGAAAAGAAATCTGATGAAGAACATAGTATAATATATCTTTGTTTGATAAACTCTGCCACACTGTGTTAAGGGTTGCAAAAGATGCTTCAAATAATGCATCAACCAAGAAGAATCACAGACAATGACAAACGAAGTGTGTGATTTCAGAGCAAAACATGTTTTTTGAACACAGTTTAAAATTAACTCAATGTCGAACACAGTGTCAACAAGAAGGAAAAGTGCTTTACTGCAAACTTGATGTATTCTTGAGTGTATGAAGTAATAATATCAACGGCAATGATAACGTAGCTTTCTTTAATGTGCCTTCTTTGAGAAGAGCAAAAGTGAGTGCACTAAATTAATTTAATCTCACATTACTCATTAAGAGACAAAAGGCTAAAAGGCTGGAAAAAACCTCATTACAAAGACTATTTGCCTCATCTGTGTGCTTCAGTGAGGAAGCAGATTGCATTTCAGAACTTCATTAATAAATGAGCATGTGAACAATGGCAGAATGATGCCTCCATTGTCTTGAAGCCAAAGAGTCTGAAGCATTCTGAAGTATAATGTAGCTTTTTCTTCTCCTTCATCTAAAACCAGAACTGAAAGTAGCAGCTAGCAATTGCAAAAAGTGCTTTCATTTGGGTTTTTTACCAGTTTGCGATGTTTGCAATTATGTCTCTAAACTTTGTGCTGTCATACAGATCTGTCTATCCGTTTTCTCTAAGCCATTCTCATTAATAACAAATACAAGAAAGAAGATTCAATTACATTTTAAATGAAAAAGCTTTCAACTGTGTAACAATGTGTGAACATGTCTGCTGTGACGAAAAGAGCTATAGGACACTATTACTCATGTTGTACTGTAGCCTCATGCTGGTTAAAAGCCACTTTTACTTGTTTTACTTGGCAACCCTTTCTTTGACAAATTGTATGAAAGAGACTAGGTATGAATAAATATGTTGTTTCTTTGATTTCATGAAATTGGTTGGCTTGACTGCAACAAAAACTTGTTTTATTCTGTTTACCTAAATACTAAATGCATTTAACACAATAAATATTATGTATTGCCTTAATTAGTGCATCTTTTCATATTCACTAACTGATCTTGGCACAAAAATCACACATTTACAAAAAAATGAATCTCACAGCCCTGGCATCATTAAGAATAGTAGCTGATTTGACTGGTTTGTTACCAACAGCTGGGGAACAATGTGGTGGACTAAACTTTTAATTACGCTATTACAAACAATAGTATTATCTTCCCTTATGTGAAACAAAAATGAAAAACGAAAGGATAGGGATAGCTAATGCACATAATGATACAGATTTAGTTTTGGTTTGCAGACGCTTACTCGTCTCAGGGTGTGAAATTAACTTTTAATTATTAACACAAGATATGATTGCAATTTATATAAATGATACAGAGCATCCCGCCTCTCCTTCATCACAAGCTATTGTTTTCCCTTCCAACAAAAAGCTACTCAATCCTTTCCTGCTAATTAGCACATTTATTTTTGAGGTTGTCCACCCACAGATTGCAATAAGCTTAGCGCTATAGCGCTAATGAGAGACTCTTTTTGTAATTAGCTTCAGATCAGTTTCCAAAATTAGACAGATAGTAAGAGGCTAATTAATCACAGCACATTAAGGAGCTGCTAGGCCCACTCCTGTGTATTTACCTGTCTTCAATATAAAGCCGTATAAAGACAATATTCTCCACAGAACACGGGAGTCAGCATGGGTTTAATTTAGATTTCATCACAATCTAATCCATTTAGACGTGTTTAGGTCACTGTAAAGCGAGGACTTAACTTGCCAAACGCTTATTTTCACAAATTGTATTGACGCCATTTTATCTATTTTCACAGAGCTTACCTTAGATTGTCTTTACCTTACCTCACACTAATGTTAAGAAATGACATACATAACATATTGGGTGAAATATAACAGTGTTAAATAAACAGCAGTGGAGAGAGAGAGAGAGAGAGCGAGAGAGAGTAGCCGGCAGTGGTATTGATTGAGTAGCAAATATGCGGGACATTTAAGAGACATGCAAGCAAAACCCCCAGGACCTCAAGGACCAGTAGAAGGCATGACAGCAATACTTTATTATACAGCATAGGAATGAACGCTGTGTGTGTGTGTGTGTGTGTGTATGTGTGAATTTACTACACACACACACACACAATTGCAGCGGCTATAGCAACGAGCTAACCTATGTCAAATGACGGCGCTCTACACAGCTTTCCTGACCATTAACCCTGCTGACCCGGCACTTCAACTGGCTGCTTACTGCAGGGAAGCTGTCTCCAATCCCCACCCCAAAAAAAATACAAATAAATAAATAAATAAAAACAACCACTTCAGCAAAATATCCTGATAGACTATGGGGCTCACGTGACAGACTTGTTATTCACCACTACAAAGTTCAAAGGGTTAATGTTGCTACTCGAGATGGCTGCCAATAAACTCTCACGCCGCGGTTCGAACAGCTTTGAGTGTTTTAAATGTAATCCATTTGACAGTCGGGTCGGTCGTATTTGGGGAGATGCCGTGGCTCACGCTTACAGAAGGCATCATGCAAAGCCTGCAGATCAACGGGACGACTAAGTGGCAGCCATCTTTACTGTCTGGGCTGGAGCAGTCCCAGTGGCCAGATTAAAATAATTAAAAGTTAATGGATTCCTCCAACAGAATTTAACCCTTTAACCCTCCAGATGCTATAAACGATGGTGATGGTTTGTTACACACCCTGTAGTGTAGTTTTGTTGATATATTATATATATATATGGTGGTTTCCACACTAATTATGAAACATGTAATCAGCCTACATTTAATCACATGGGTACATGCACACTTGAGCAGTATGCCCGGGAGAAATTGAATCCTTGCTGCCTTCTAATTGGCTGAAACCAAGGACATGGGGGTTCCTTGGCTGCTCTTTCCTTTTCCTCTTTGATTCCTCACCTGCCAGAACAAGGCATCAGACGCAGACAGGCATGAAGGATGAATCTATTCAAAGCAGCTGCAGCAGCCTTCGCCACGATTGCATCTGACACGTTATCTCTGAGGCTTTGAACTCGGCAAGGTGCCATCACATTTAAGAGATGGCCGATAACGCTCCAAAGTCCATCCCAACCCCGTCATTGGCGCAAGATTTGTAACACCATCAGAGTGCGCCTATAGGCTTGGAGTTGTCCGATGACATGGTATCCAGCTTTATTTATGTATGTAATTGTGCTCCAGAAGACAAGCCTTGTTTGTGCTCTGATCCACAATGCCGTGCATGCCTTTGTCTTTCAGCTCTAAGGGTCTATTTACATTGAACGCAAAAATAGTGACTTTTAGTGATCCAACAGGGAAACAACTCCAACAACCGACCAAGTCTCCAAAACATGGATGTATTATATGACTGCTCCAAAAGCACACGAGACACGCCCGTTTATCACATAAACCCCCCTTAATCGAACAGCATTTGCTCCACTATTTTACACTTGGATTCAAAAGTGTGTCCAAAGTTATTCAAATCCATCCCTGTCTTTTTCACCAACAAAATTATTATTGGAAAATCCTGCACATTCACGTCGTAACCGATGTAAATAGTTTTTTTCTCCGATTTTAGTGTCGTTCATTCGTTTGATCTAAAAGCACCTTAATGTGCCAACCCTGTATGTCTGCAGCGTGCCTGTATGCCTCCTATATACGTATCGGTTGGCACATTCTTGCTAAACAACCATCTTTAGGCTCCATTTTCTTTAAAG